>JAABKJ010003558.1:0-25803 GCA_011634705.1 Andricus grossulariae | reverse complement strand
ACCTATAATAGACGCATATTTTTTAAACTTGATTAATTTTTTTGCAATTTTTTCAAACAGAAATACAGAATTGAGTATAGGCCTGACTTACTTTTCCTGACTTGACGGCGGTACGTCCGGAGTGACCGAGACCAGAGAAAGATTTGAAAAATCGATGACCGAAATGGAAAATAACAAGGCGAAGTACGTCCAATGGCTTCAAGGTGAGTGGCCTCCTCTGTATTCTCTCAACGTTTCGGTTTTCGTTTCTCGGCCTCCACGCGGTGTGACTTCCGGGACCGTGTGTGCGTAAAAGTAAAAAGTGCATAATGTCGACCGATACCCCGCGACAGCCGGGAGTGAGGCACGCCCGACTCAAAGCCCGACGACAGATAGTTGGGGCGGGCGTTCCTCAAGGAGACCGTTGGCGCCAGCACGCGACACTACACGTCGAACGACGTGGTGCAAGCGCGGGCGTCTCGGCTGGCCATTTTGTAATAGCGGGTCACTCTGGCGACCGGTCGACCATTTCTGGTAGAAATACAACTAGTTAAGATGTTTCCTTGATTATTGGCAAAATGAATGAGTTATTGTAGTGTTCTTTTTTTTGGTAAATGAATGTTATTTTTGATTGTGGTTTTATAAAAGGAATCGTGGTAAATTTCACAACTATCACTTTCTCGAATGAGTATTCTCTCACTCCACCGATCTCACATCTCTTCTCGTGCACAATAGCGAGTGAGCTAGTTAGCCTAATAGTTGCGACGGGGCCGGGACCGACGGGGCTCGGATAGGGTAACCTATCTGGCGCCTGTAAAATAAATTCAACGAGCTTCGTGGGTTGTTCGTGAGTTGAAAGAGTGTGACTCACGAACTCGGGGTAATCCGGTGTTGGTGTCGCAGCTAAGAGATAAGTGGCAGCCAAATTTCACATAACTGAGTTTTCCAATCCTGGACTATTCTCAACTGATAAAGATTTTCTACCTGAACGGCAACATTTTCAACCCCAAAAAATAAATTCTCGAGAACAGACATTAAATTTGTAACCAAGCAGTCGCATTATAAAGAATCAAATTTGTTGAAATTTCGGGCAAAAGAGACAAATTTTTAACGGAGAAGTTGAACTTGTAACGAAATAATTACATTTTCAAGTCAGAAGGACAAATTTTTTCGAAGGCAGCTCAACAAAAAACTTAAATGTCAATGAAGAAAGATGAATTCGGAAGAAAATAGTTGAATTCTCAACTAAGAAAGATAAGTTTTTCATCCGCAAAGTGGAATCGTAATATTATCAGTTTAAAAAATTATTAAGAGAGAAAATTTTAACCAGTAGACTCGAACGAAAAAAAAAGGAATAATTAGGAAAATAGTTGCATCCTGAAGCAAAAACATGAAATTTTCAACAAGATTAATGTTTTACCTAGAAAGACGAATTAGAACAAATGTGTGCATTTTTGTTAAGAAAGTAGTTAGATTTGCAAGAAACGAGGTGAAAGATGAATTTTTAAGAAAATAGTTGTCTTTTCAACTAAACAATATTATTTTTTATCCACAATGTGGAATCATGAAATTTTCAGTCAACGAAATTGTTTAAAAGAAAAACTTATTTTTTGAGCAGATGTATCTTCAAACTAAATGATGGATTTTCGATAAACAACATTAGGTTTCTACGTAAACAGACGATTTCAAAGAAAACATGTGCATTTTTTGAACCAAGTAATTGAATTTTTAACAAACGAGGTGAATCCGAAAAAAAATATTAAGAGAGAACTTCAACTTGAAACCAAGTAGGTGAATTTTGAACAAAGAATTGAATTTTTCGTAAATGTTCATCAATATCTTATGGATATTCAATGTAAATAGTGACATTTTTTGAAGAAATTTTCTCTGAAATTACTTCTTTCAAAATGAAAAAGTAAAACCAATGTTGTACACGTAATTGCAAAAAATGTGTTAACAGATAGAAAAATAAATCACATACAAAGCTTCCAAATTTGAGTTAATGAATTATTTTTTAATTTTGTTCATATTTTCATTTAGGTTTATTAAATTTAATAAAAAATTTACTTCATTTTCAATGCATGTTTATAAAATTTACGTAAATCACAGGGAAATTTATTCAGCCGCCAATAATAGTTTATGTACAAGCAATTGAAACAGGTTTCAGAGTCGATTTTATGAAATTTCAATAAGTTGTCCTTCAGTGACATAAGTCATTGAAAACTGACTGAAATTTTAGGAAATTTTTAACAGTGTAGATGATCAGCACAAATTGAATTTTTATGCACTGAAATTGTCAAGTTAACAAACACGCTTTCATCGTGATCGACGTTGTGAACTTAGCGAAGTCCTTGCGATTCTCCTTTTTTTCTCACCTCTTCATTTTTCTGTCCCACCTTCAGTTACCTGTGTTCTTTAGGGGAAGAAACATCTTTTCAAAGCGCAAGTATTGCAAGTGACGTAAACTGAATTTTTGAACTGGGAGAAGTTATACGCATTCAACAGTTTTTCGCGCATAATATTCCTAATTCCATTTCATAATTTTTAATTAAGTACCCCAAACAATTTTTTTTTATATTTCATTTTTCTGTTTATACATTTTTTCCCTGCATTTATTTGATAATGGGACGTACATACGGAGATGTGGACAACAAAAAAGGTAAAAATGGACCGACCGAATCTGATAAAGAAGGAATTAAAAAAGTGTAAGTACTATGAATAACTACACTTTGCTTTATATTGAACTATGTTTATTTGCAATGTAAAAATTCTCCGCCCATCAAGCAAAGGGTCCAGAGATATTTCTGATGGATTTGATTTTTTTAAGAAGTAGCCTTATCAATTGTTTATCCGGTTCAGCGAAGCTTGAATTCATTATTTGTAATCCCTTCACTCTCGCAGACACATATATGGCCCAAAAAAAGTCGTGCCACTTTTGCATCGTGACACACATGTGGACATTTAAAAAATATATATATTTAACGTGGTCGGATTTAATTGTGCTTGAGTATATCAGAGTTTTAGATGTCGCTGAATTCAAATCTGATACTGGGGGTTTTAAATTAAAAATGGGGGTTCCAAAATGGCAGACATAAATGATTGAAAATGGTCGGACCTTAATAAAATTGATGACACTTAGGTTGTCGGTGTCGCTGATTTCAAATCTGATTATCATTTTTTTAATTAAAAATAGCGGATTCAATATGTCGGATAAGAAATATTAAAATGTTAGGATCTTGATAAAATAGGCGATAGTTAGGTTTGTGGGGTCGCTTCTTTCAAATATATTGTTGAATTTTTAAAATGCAAACTGGTAGATTCAACATGGTGGACATGAAATATTAAAATGTTCCGATCTTGATTAAATGCGTCATACTTAGGTTCGTAGGGTCGCTTATTTAAAATTTATTGTCGGATTTTCAAAATTCAGAATGGCGTCTTGTTACGGTCTGTTATGTGCGGGGGGGAGGAGTATTTTCGACCCGATAACGTAACGTTTCTAACCATTACTGATGGAATAGACCATTCTTTCATTTTTCATGATTTAAGAAAATTTTAGGTAAACTAAAATTTTTTAGGGTGCCAAGAGATTGAAAAAAAGGTTCTTAAGATTCGTGAAAAATTTTCAAATGATTTTTTTTAATGAATTCTAAAGAAGTTGGAAATAATTGCAAAACATTTTGAATTATTTCGTAAAATATAGAAAACTAGTATAAGTTCATGATATATTTAGATGTTTGGAAACAATTTAAACGTAATTAAGACTTGTAAAGATATTTTAAGAATTTTGTGAAGTTTCAAGAAAATGAAAAAAAAAATTCTTTAGGTTGATAGGAAAAATTAATATGACTTTTATTTTAAGAAATTAATTTTAAGAGAATATTTTAAAAGATTTCGAAACATTTCAAAAGATTACTAAAATTGTCAAAGAAGAATCGGAAATATTTCAACGCAATTTTTTTAATTTTGCAAAGTTAAAAAAAAATTTCACGATAAATTGGAAAATATTAGAAGGTTTAGAAATTCTGAAAGGCTTTTAAAAAAAATTCTCAAGATTCATGGGCAAATTTTGAATGATTTTTTATTTTGAAAAATAAACTTTAAGAGAAAATTGAAAAATATTTCAAACAATTTCCTACAATTTTGAAAGAGCATAGAAGATTTTAAGGAAAATTGTTTCAATTTGGCAAGCTTAAGAAATCAGCAAAGAATCGAGTTAATGTAAGGAATATTTAAAAGATTTGAAGAGATTCGAAAAGAATTTCAAACTTTAAAAGATTTATAAAAAAGTAGATTTTTTAAAAGATTTTAACCAAAAACTTTACAAGCCTCGCAAGAATGTCGACAGGTTGCAAATGAACAAACAAAATTTCTTTGAATTTTTCGCAAAATTGAAAAGAATTTAAGGCCTCAAGTCTCGAACCAGCGATACCTAGTGTATAGGTCCAGGAGGACCGCTGAGCTACGGGAATCATTAATATATATTTACAAGAGACCCTATATGTCCCTGCGCGTTAGCTATACATTAATAATTCAATTTAATAGGTCAGTTTTTAACTGTATTCGCGCTGGCGAATTCTGGCGAATTGGACCTTAACTTAAAATCTCGCGAATCAAAATGAATTGGCCGACACTGAAATTGATTCGTGTTGACACATTAACATGAAATTTGAAGACTATATTACTCTTTACTTTTCTTAGAAAATTGCCATCATGATTGCTGGGACTAAGGTCACGATTAATGGGATGTTTACCTTGATTGCATAAATTAAAGGAGTAAGACTTAAAAATCAGAATCTAGTGCGTTTTAAAAATGGAAAAATTAGTTTAATTAAAAAGAATTCTAAAACGTAAAGTCTAAAAGTATCTTTAAAAAAAAGTAAAAAACTTCGGCGAAAGTTTACTTTTCTTTTTGAATTTATCAATACTTTTAAAAACATTAAAATGTGTTTACTTTATTGAATAGAAATATAATTAAAATACTTCAATGTCAGAGTTATTGAACACTATATAATTTTAATTGTTTCTTTGAAGAAAAATTGTTAAGCTACCAAGCACGAAATACGTATTATCGTTCGAGAAGCAGAATTATATTCTGAAATATCATAACTCAGGGTGGCCGCTGGACCGGGAAACCGGGAGATGGTCGGAATGTTTTGAGAGCGGGACATGACAGTAAATTTATTTTTTGACTGGATATATAATGCAATTTAAAATAAGTTTGATTTCAAACTTTTTTTAAATGCTAGGTTGAGTTGTTAACTTTTTCAATTATGAAATCATTCAGTTTATAATGTGTAATCATACAATCTTTTACTATCAAAGTTTTTAATGTCACATCTTCACTTTTAAGCGTACATTTTCAATTGAAAGAATGTTAAAATGCAGTTTTGAAGACTTACACAATACAGGATTAATATCTTTTGAAACTGAAATTTTTGACAAAAAATGTTTCAAGTTAATCATCTGTAAATATAAATTATCCAAGGTCGTGTATTCGAAATTGAATAATAATTGATTGATTTTACAGGGCGATTCTGAATCTGATAAAATTAAACAATTTGAAGATTTTTTAATTAAATTTTATTCAGAAGAAATCCTCTCCTTTCACTCCGCTGGGATTCAAAAACCAGGTCAACTGATTTCCGGTCAGGTGCTCTAACCACTGAACTACTTGAGAGATCAGGGGAAGAATTATTTTTTCTGAATTACGCTTTATTTAGAAAGATATTACATATCAATTTTCAATAGAAATCTGTATTATCATCGGAAAAGGTAACGGATGGAGAAGAGAAATCCACACATAAAATGGAAATCTACAATATCGACCAAAGTTATATTCTCCTATACAGAAAATATGACAATATGGAAATATAAATTTAAAACTTTTTAACTTTTGGAAAACTCATTGTTTTCGAGAAAGTTTTTTTCCAAATGCTTTACATTTTTAGACATAAATTTCAAATTTTTATTTTCAATTTGTAGATTATTTTTTACATTTAATGATAATTCAGGGGCACTGTGCAAGAACGACACATAAATCCCAGAAATTCCCAGAAATCCAAATTAAAAATTTTAATTTTTTAAATGTATATTACATTAGAGATCTGTATACCTATCTCAATTTACAGCGAATCGCTTGAATAATTCAGAAAGTTTATACTATACACACCTAAAATTGGATTGATTTAAACGGAGTCAAAATAAGACACAAAAATATTAAGACTTCTTTTATTTTAGGTTATTAATTTTTAAAAAAAGTTTATTTTTTAACTACTATGATTCATGTGTAACTTATTTTTGACACTTTTATACGTTTTAATTAACATATTTAAACAGAACTTTTAGAAATGAAAAGAAGAAGTTCATATTTTCGAGGATATGTGATACATCATCATATGAGCCATTCACTTTCTCACGATGTTTTCCACAATTTTCAATATTTCAAAAAAATGATAGTGTTCAGACGTAAAGAAAATGGGCACGGACGTCTGTATATCGGATAACTTTCGAAAGACTAATCGGATTGGATTGTGCTTTGGCACCCAGTTTCAGGGACAAAAAGAAAGATCAAGTTCGTTAACCAGCTATTTTGGATAGAAATTCAAAAAGTTAGGGCACTTTCCAAATTTTTTAAATTATTTTTTTTTCGAAATTCATAAATTCCATGGACAGACGCCTGTAGTACCCGTAAATTAAAACAAATTCTTCTCACGACTTTTTTCAATACAAAAAAAATTTACAGAGCCACAGCATTTTCAAAATCTCTCCCAAAAAGCGAAAATTAACATTTTAAGCCAATTAAAGCATGATATCGAAAAAAGGCAAGAAATATAGATGAAGATAGTCATTAACAATAATAATTTGTTCAAACAATTATTTTTGGTCAACTTAAATAATTATCATGTCATTCCAAATGATAAATACACAAATAGTTTAAAATGTCTGAAAAAACCGCAAGTTTCTACCATTGGGCAAAAATAATATTACTAACAATAATGATAAATTGTTTGAACAATAACTTTTGTTAACTTGAATTAAATATTACTTCACTCTTATTGATAAGTGGACAAAAGTTAAAAAATTCAGAAAAAAACCGAAACTATCTAGTATTAATATATGTATAAGAAGATATCTATAGACAATGATAACATGTTTAAACAACTATTTTTGCTATATTGAGTCAAATTTTAACTTACTCCAAGTGAAAAGTTGAAAATTTCAGAAATAATCGCCATTTCTAGCATTACTCCAAGATAATATTATTAACAATACCGCGACTTTCAATCTTCATTCTAACAGAAAAATGCTAAAAACAATAATAAATTATTTCAAAAAATGTATTTAAACATCTTCTTATCAGTATATAGTAGCTTTAATGTTTTAGAAACAATTTGCATTTTAAAAAATGCAAAAAAGTCATAATTAGCACCAAAAACTCGCAATACCCATTTTTTCACTTATGGGGTTTTTTTGGTACCCTACAAAACAGACTTAGGGGGGTGATACAGGTATTACAAAAGTAATCTTTTATTCGTATTCTGAAGGTAATTGTGAAGAGACTGTTGAGTTTCAACTCGATTCAGCTAAAATTGAGGATTCTGAATCAAATTTACAAAAACGTATTTTTTTCTTCTGGGAAATACGTGTTAAACTTCATGGGGCTTGCGCCACCTCTAATATCTAAACTCATTGCTTACTTTTATTGATGAAAATAAAAATTCTCAGTTGACATAAAAAGATGACAAAATATGCGTTTTACAAAGATTCACAAGGTTTCTGAGTTTTTTTTTTCAAAAATAAATTTTTGCACAGATTGACTTGTTAATATTGTGTTTCTTATTTTCTTCTTGAAAAGAAAAATTGTTTTTGGCTTTTATTTTTGAAGGCTAAATACTATTTATTTCAAAAAATGTTTCTGATCAATGGAAAGGTCATACAAAAACCTATGAAAACTGTACTAAAAAGAATTTCCTATTACCAAACAGAAGAATTGAAACTCGCAAAAATTATTTATAATTATTATAATTTATGATTAGCTTGATCTTCATATTGTTGTTATATTATCATAATAACTTATTATTATTAATATACTTTGACCAAGTTTGACTTCGGGCTGTGGATTTCTGATTCTATGAAAAGAGCATATTGCTCGATTTTTTTTCTATTATTATTTTTTATTATAAAGAAGTTAAAACTTTGCATAAGAATTAATTCCATCTAGTTTTAGTAAAATTGATAAAAATTCTCTTGTTTTATAACATTTACCGGGGAATCAGAATTTTTGAAAATTATTTCAAAATGTATTTAGTGATAGAATTAAGAAAAAGTAATAAGGCTAAAGTCGGAAAAACGATTTTCATTTTGACCAGAGGATCCTGACTCTTCACGAATGTTGTAGAAAATCAAACTGATCAAGGATTATGAATGACCAAAAAACACCATACATATATACTTTTTCCTCATTATTATTCCATTATGCTCAAAAGGAAAATTTTGTTTTTGGCATCAAAAATTCCAAAAGGTTGTAAAGATTGTTTTCTGTTCTTTTGTTTGCGTTTTTTTCAGCCAGAGTTAATAATTCAATCTCAAAAATGTCGCGTATTTTTTCGAGCAAATAAGAGCGATGATCTTTATTACAAAGACGTGGCGCCAATTAAGATTTTTATAGGTATTTACTCACAATTAGCACTGATAAAAATATTATTTGCTCTAGAATTTGATTTCGGTACCAAAATTCGTTTCAGATCTGAAAAGATATTTGCAAACTGTCATAAATTATAATTTCTGATTCAACTTTGCGAAATTAAATCTATTTTTGGGCTTAAATCAAGACTCCTTCTATGCATCCTATTATAATTCTTAAAAACTACTTGAAAGAAAAACAACACTTTGGTTACACTTATATATTTTCAATAATAATACATGGTTTATTTCTAACGTGAATATAAATTAAGTTTAAGTAGATTAGATTTATAATTCCAAGTTTTCGGCGTTAAAGCAAAGGCTTGTAATTATGTTATGTTCGTGAAGGTGACGTAGCCTGTTTATAAGTTTCACAAAATGTTACACAATCTTTGATTAATCTTTTCTGCTTGGCACACTTGACATTTTTACAACATTCTTTTAATTACGATATATATCCCTAAATAAATGTATGTATTTTAACCACGTAATCTGTAGCTTTCCACTATTAAATCACTAATTTAGATTGAGAATAATAAATGTATGTATAAAAAATATCTATAACTTTTACGTAGACGATGACTTTTTGCTGGAACCAAGTTTCCATTTTTTAAGTAGGTTGGTTATCTGATTTTTTTTTGGTTTTTTCTCTCCAGCAGGCTTCGGAATGTTTGCAGCTTCAGCAGAATCGTAGCCATCCTGACTTCCAGCATCACTTCCCTCGTATGGATATCCACCAGGAAATTCGGGAGGTTGTCTACTTCCTCCAGGATGTTGCAAATTAGGAATGTCGCCAGCTCGTCGGCTACTTTGACTAGCCAGCGAACCGCGACTTCCGCGACTGCCGCGACTACCAAGACTACCAAGACTGCCTTGACTGCCTTGACTGCCTTGACTTCCTTGACTGCCTCGGCTGCCTCGACTTCCAACAGAAAGTTCACTGTTTGATCGACTTCCAGAAGATATGTGTCTGCTTGGCATTCCAGGATGTGCGACTCCACCAGGCATACCTCCAGGCATACCTCCAGGCATACCTCCAGGCATCCCTCCAGACATACCTCCTGGCATACCTCCAGGAAATCCCTGATGATGACCTCCAGGAAAACCTTCGGGCAAACCTCCAGGACCAAGACGGCTCTTGTTTCTTCCAGAAGCAGAAAGGCCGCTACCTCGACTTCCAGCTGACATCTGGCTCAGTGGACTGTCAGCATATTGTTCTAGACTTCCACTTCCAGCGAATTGGACATGTGGACTTCCACGTGGGACGTTTGGAATTCCACCATGTGCTCCATTCGCAGCTCCATGAGGTGGCATGTTGGGCAATTCACCAGCCCGACGGCTACTTCGACTTCTCAGCGAACCGCTACTACCTCGACTGCCTCGACTGCCTCGACTTCCAACAGACAGTTCGCTATTTGATCGACTTCCGGAGGAAATGTGTCTACTCGGGATTTCATCATGTGGAGCTCCACCAGGCATACCTCCAGCATGACCTCCAGGATTACCTCCAGGCATACCTCCAGGATGCGGCATACCTCCAGGATGTGGCATACTTCCGGGATGACCTCCAGACATACTTCCAGGATGTGGCATAGTTCCAGGCTGACCTCCAGGAAAACCTCCATGCATACCTCCAGCACCATGTTCGGAATGTGAACTTCCAGCAAATTGTTGTTCATGTGTAATTCCACCATAATGTTGGGCATGTGGACCTTCCCCAAAAATTTGGGGCTGTGGATTTCCAGGATGATGTGGGCCTCCTAGAGCTGGAACATTATAGTGCTCGTCGTAAGGGACATGATCATCACGTGGACCTGGTACTCTGAATGTTATATCATGAAGAAGTCGATTTAATTCTTCCGGATTCACATGCCGTATCAATCCATTGCCCTTGCGTACGATCACAGGTTTGTAGTTCAGGATGTTAGGATGAAATCCGTTTGAGGTTGTTGCTCCCAGGCTCCAGCCATCTATCACCATCTCGTCACCATCAGGGCGTAGCACATCATTGGGATCATGGTGGTAACTCGTTAGTAAGTCTGTAAAAAGAAATGGGTAAGTTTTACTTAAAATATCTAGTTGTATATACCGTTTTTCCTGAAATGTACAGCAGGTTCCGAATTTTCGGAAAGGGGACCATATTCTCAATATTTCTCGGTGCGAACCCAACACATGTGTAACATTTTTAAAACAGATTTCAGTCAGAATATTCAATTATAATATAAATGGTATAAATGGTATAAATGGTATAAATGGTATAAATGGTATAAATGGTATAAATGGTATAAATGGTATAAATGTATAATATTATGTATATATTTCACTTACTATCAAAGGCGTTATTGGAAACAACAAAAGTTAAGAAAAAAATAACAAACTTCATTTTCACGAGAGAGGAGTGAGATTCTCGACGAGCTTCGCAAAATGTGTAAAAATGAATATGCCCAAGTGATGAGATGCCGGTATATATACGCTAGCCTCTATCACACGGTAAATGTCGCAATATTGTCAATATTATAAAGGGCACAGTAAAAAGCGATACAATCCGCTTGTTTGCTGTCTTTTTTTTCAGCCAGAGGTAATAATTTAATGGCAAGATTGTCTTTTCGGTGAGTGAACAAAGGCTTTTTATACTATTACATACGTAGTGCTGATTAAACATCTTATATTGACTCGCAAGTGGCGCTGATGAAAATTTTATTTGCTTTCAGATTCGAATTCGTTACGGAAAGGTAATTATGTTCGCATGACATGATATTTCAAAACTATCATAATATCCAGAATTATCTCATTTTTATAATTGTCGAAAAATGACAGATTTATTTGGAAAAAAAACTTTTTGAGCATAGCTGACACAGGATTTTCAATGCAATTTGAAAAAAACAAATAGGTCATCGTAATCGTTTAAATTTGTATTAATTTGTAAATCCAAAAACAAATTAATAAATTTCAATTTTTAACCAATTTAGGCTACAGAAACGTTTCGCCAGCCATGACGTAATCTGAATTAAACAAAGGAATAGATGGCTTTAATCGTTTGAATTTCTATCAATATTTAACACACACAAAATTACTAAATATTATTAGTAAATCAAATAAAAAAAGTTATTTTAATTCAGGATTAAATTCAGGATTCAGGATTTTCTTGTTTATTTAATTAGTATGTTGATGCAAATAGCGAAAAAATATAGATTCTTTTAATTTCATTCTTTATCTCTTAAATCTGTCTTATGTTTTCCGTCGCTTGAATTTAATGTACAAAGGTATAAGAAAAAAAATGGAAGACTTGTAAAATTGTTATAAATAAATTGTATCAACAAATAAATGGCATTAGGGACATTCATAAGCAGAAACAAATCGTTTCTTTTATTAGTTTTTAAATTATATTGCCAATGATGTATCCTGATGAAATTTTGTTATTCGTCACTATTTGTTTATTTTAGAAAAAAATATATGAACAAATGCATGTTTGATGTGGTTTCAGGCCCAAAACATAGTTTTTTCGTGGTATTATTAAAATTATATTTCCAATCATATTTTCTGTAAATTGTAAGCGAGTAAAAAGCATTGGCAACATAATTTCGACATGACTAAAAGAAAAGCCAATTTTTTTTTCTAATTTTCTGAAATGTGTATTTGTTCCCATTTTTTTTGGTAATATAAACCAATATTGATGACTCGCAATATTTTTCTAGAAAAAAGCATTAGCCATATATATGGAATCAACAAGACTAAAAGAAAAATAGGTTCATTACTGCCTGTTCATTTGCTTCTAAAATTAATTAATAACATTAGATATTAAATATGAATAGTCGCGGGATATGTCTTAAAACCGAATAATCCCTGAAGTCGATTATTTGTCAATAAACTTCTTTTATGACAATTAACTCATAAGTTAACAATATTTTTTCCTTTCTTATACCCCTGTGCATTGAATCTTAAAATTAATTTTTCAACATAAAAAATCATTTTAACTTTTCTCGAAAACAAAAAAAAATTGTTATTATCTTGAAACCTTTCAAAACTCTTGAGCAGCTTTCAAAATTTTTGCTGGAAGTCTTGAAAAATCTACATTTTATATTTTTCGGAATTCTTTGAGGTTTAAAATTATTTTTGAATCTTTTCAAGTCTTTCTAAATTTCTCTTGAATTTGCGTCATTTCTCATAGAACTTATTTTTCAAAACAAAAAATTATTTGACATTTTCTCAGGAATCTTAAGTCAATTTTGTTATTCTCTTCAAACATATCAAAATTCCTAAAAAGCTTCGTTTTTCAAAATTTCGAGCAAATTATGTATTAAAAGTGAAATAATGTAAAAACTTATTTTTATGTTAGTTATCAGGTCAAAAATGTGTGTTTTCTTTAAATCAAATACAAAAAATAAGATATCACAGACTTTCCTTCTACAAAAATTTATTCATTTTTTTAATTTTTTGGAAAAATTATTTTTTGTAGAACAAGTGGTCCTTAAATTTTTTTCCAACGGTAGAAATTGTCAGTAAAGTAAGTAATATTTTTTGAAAGTTTCATCATTTGAAAAAATAGTTGTCATATTAAAAAAAATAGCAATTTTTGGAAATTTTTCGAGCTGACATTTATAATTTATTAATGAAAACAATTTCATTTAACATATTATAATTTTAATGTTATTCATAGCAATTTTTAATTTTTATATTGTAATATTTCACATTATTCAAGTGTTAAGTATTAAAATTATTCAATAATTAGTGAAGCTCATTAAAATAACTCGAAATCTTTTCTAACATTCATAAAATTGTTCATCGATTTACATTTTGTTCAATATAATAAATTTCTTCTCATATTATTTCATTCGAAAATTCTATTTGAAAATATTGTAACAAAAATTTTGATTATTTTTGTGTTAAAAAAAATAATTCAAATTTATTCATATTTGACATTAATAACATTTCTTTTTATATTATTTCGTTCTGAAATTTAATTTGAAAAAAAAAAATTGTAATTAAAAAAATTTGTTGATTATTTTTGTGTTTTCGAAGAAAACTACAAGTGAAGGTTTTAGGAAGCCTAGAAAAATAATTCCCTGAGGTACCCTGCTATGCAATCATGTTTTTATTTGCAAAAATATTACAAAAATTTGCATTAATTCGAAATAAAAAATGTGCCTCAAGTCATAAATAATTTATTTATTATTACTTCTAGGTGGTCCGGGCCACTTGTATTATTCTAGTCTGTACAATCTGTACATCATAGGAAATTGTTTTGCAGTTGGTCGTCGTACTCTGCTATCACGTTGACGAATTACAGCAGGTACATAATTTTTTATTATTGGACGAAACTGACGATTATTTATTTTTCCAATAAAATATCCATTTTTCATTAGTGGGACACCTGCAGGAATAATAAATAATAAAGTCCTGGCCCCATAGGATCCCGAGGATTGGGATTGTTGATCTGTAAACTCAATGCTGTAAAAAAAAATGTATACAGTAATAAAATATATGATATATAATAAAATACATAATAAACAAACGTTATACGTACTAATAGAGTTCGCAAAAACGATTAAGATTAGAGAAAGATAAGGCATCCTCATTTTCACTGAACAAAGGAGGATTATTGTTGACAAATTTCGTAAGTAGAGCATGATGATGAATTCTAAATAACCAATTACATGTTTATGTTCTACGCGTTACCTTATTTCTGATTCATGAAAATGGTAAATATTTATACGATACGCAGAAAAAGGTGATATCACTTTTTTTATTGTCTGTCTGTTTTTAACATTTTGATTCGGGTTATTAATTTATTCATAACAAGCGCTCATCTTCTAGTGGAATAATTTGACATCGTGACGTGTTTAAAATGTATAAATCATTAAATGTTGATCTACCTAAGTACTTTCCTTGTCCAGGGAATTAGAGTGATATACTTTGTAACATTTAATGATAATTAAACGTCGTATACTTACGCAAGATTTCAATTTTAATAATGATGTAAATACAAGGCTAAATGTTTAAACAGTCCCCGAAGTTTAAGGAAAATGTTTAATATCATTTGTTTATAGCAATGCCTTAATAATAATCATCCTGCCACGTGGATGCGTTCAAATAATTTTTTTTTACTTCTCCGACAGAAATAATTGATAACTATATTAATCATATTCCAATGCATTCATGTCAATGTGACAGTTTGTTATACGACAGTTTGACGTCTTATGAAATTGTTTTACCACTTAATTAAATTTGGATAATCTTGATAAAATTGTTTTCTCACTTGAAGCAGCATGAATTTAATTTTCGAGTTAATAATTTTGCAGTTTAGATTTAAATTATTGAATTTTAATAATCCTGATCTAAAAATACTTCAGTTTTTTAACGAAGTTTGGAATTGTTTACTTCTTAATCTTTCAAGTTTCAATTAATTAATTAATTTTGAGAGTTTTCAATTATAGAAATTATTTTCAAAAGTTTCAGAATAATTCAACTTTAAAGGTTTACAATATTTAAAATCACATTCTTTGTGAAACAATGTATCTGATTACTTTGAATGTCACTTGGTACTAAATGATATTATAATTTTTATAATATATTTATCATATTGAAAATTTAATTCATTTCGGTTCAAAATTATAGTTTTCAATGTGCAATTCTAAAACAGTTTGACTATTGAGGCCTTGAATCTGAGCTTGTTTTCCTTCAAAAGCTTGAATTCGAAAATATTTGCATTGAATTTCTTAATTTTGAGAGACTTCCGATATCAGATTTCACAATATTGTTGTTTTAAATTCACATATTAGGAATGTAAGTTCGATTGTACTGTTTAATCTTTCAAAATTACAAAATTTCATATAAAAGCCTCAATTGTCAGTTTAAATTTAATAATTTTTTTGAAGATCTAAATATGGGACGACTAAAGAATCCCGGAAAAGAAAATTCCCGACACTGTAAAATTGCCGAATTGGAAAATTCCCGAATAATAAAATTCCCGAATAATAAAATTTCAGAATTGGAAAATACCCGAATGATGAAATTTCCGAAAAATAAAATTCCCGAATTGAAAAATTCCCGAATAATAAATTTCTGGAATAATAAAATTTCGGAATCGGAAAATCACTGAATAATAAAATTTCCGAATAATAAAATTCCCGAATTGATAAATTCCCGAATAGTAAAATTTCGGAAATGGAAAATTCCCGAATGATAAAATTTCGGAAATGGAAAATTCCCGAATAATAACATTCACGAATTGAAAAGGTCCCGCATAATAAAATTCCCGAATAATAAAATTTTGGAATTGGAAAATTCCCGAATAATAAAATTCGCGAATGATAAAATTTCAGAATTGGAAAATTCCCGAATAATAAATTTTCCGAAAAATAAAATTCCCGAATAATAAAATTTTCTAATTGGAAAATTCCCGAATAATAAAATTTCGGAATTGGAAAATCACTGAATAATAAAATTTCCGAATAATAAAATTCCCGAATAATAAAATTTCAGAAATGGAAAATTCCCGAATAATAAAATTCCGGAAAAATAAAATTTCGTAATTGGAAAATTCCCGAATAATAACATTTCCGAATAATAAAATTCCCGAATTGAAAAATTTACCAAATTATAAATTTCCCGAATAATAAAATTTCCGAAAAATAAAATTCCTGAAAAATAAAATTTCAGAATAAATAAAATTCTCGAATTAAAAAATTCCCGAATAATAAAACCCCCGAATTATATAGTTCCTGAATAATAAAATTCCTGAATTGGAAAATTCCCAAATAATAAAATTCCCCAATAATAAAATTTCCGAAGAATAAAATTTCGATATTGGAAAATTGCCCAATAATAAAATTTACGAAGAATAAAATTCCCGAATTGATAAATTCCCGCTTAATAACATTTCAGAATTGAAAAATTCCCGATCAATAAAATTCCCGAATAATAAACTTCCGGAATTGGAAAATTCCCGAATTGGAGAAATCCCGAATAATAAAATTACGGAATTTGAAAATTCCAGAATAATAAAATTTCCTAATGATAAAATTCCCGGATAAAAAACTTCCCCAATAATAAAATTTCGATATTGGAAAATTACCCAATGATAAAATTTCCAAATAATAAAATTCCCGAATTGATAAATTCCCGGTTAGTAAATTTCGGAAATGGAGAATTCCCGAATAATAAAATTCTCGAATTGGAAAATTCCCGAATAATAAAATTTCGGAATTGGAAAATTCCCGAATAATAAAATTACGGAATTTGAAAATTCCAGAATAATAAAATTTCCGAATGATGAAATTCCCAAATTAAAAAATTCCCGAATAATAAAATTCTCGATTTGGAAAATTCCCGAATAATAAAATTTCGGAATTGGAAAATTCTCAAATAATAAAATTTCCAAATAATAAAATTCCTTAATTGATAAATTCCCGATTACTAAAATTTCGGAAATGGAAAATTCCCGAATAATAAAATTCTCGAATTGGAAAATTCCGGAATAAGAAAATTTCGGAATTGGAAAATTCCCGAATAATAAAATTACGGAGAAGGAATCTGTATTATCATCGAAGTTGGTAAGGATCGATCATATGCAGATAACTTTCAAGAACTGTCAAACTGGAAATCAACAATATCGATCTGAGGTAAGTCCTTAAATAACATAAATTCTTAACGTCATTTCAGACTAGATGGAGTTTGGAAATTTATAAATTAAAATTTTTTAATTTCTGAAAAAAGATCTTTCTCCTTCGCTCCGGTGGGAATCGATCCGAGCGTCTTCCGATTGCCGGTCAGGTGCTTCAACCACGACGCTACTATAGAGATCAAAGGCAGATACTTTTTCAGATATACCCTTTTCATGCCAAGGAGATATATTTGAATTCAAGTCAAATTAGAATGAATCTGTTTTATCATCAGAGTTGGTAAGGATCGATCATATGCAGATAACTTTCACAAACTGTCAAACTGGAAATCAACATTATCGATTTAAGATAATTTCTTAAATAACATAAATTCTTAACGTCATTTCAGACTAGATGCAGTTTGAAAATTTATAAATAAAAAATTTTTTATTTCTGAAAAAAGATATTTTTCCTTCGCTCCTTCGCTTCCAGCAATCGGAAGACGTGAGGTTCGATTCCCACCGAAGCGAAGGAAAAAGATCTTTTTTTCAAAAATTCAAAATTTATAAATTTTCAAACATTGAAACTCCATCTAGACTGAAATGACGTTAAGAATTTCTGCTATTTAAAGAGTTATCTCAGATCGATATTGTTTACTTCCAGTTTCACAGTTCGTGAATGTTATCTACATATGATCGACAGTTACCAACTCCGATGATAATACAGTTTCCTTCTAAAATAAATAATTATTTTATTCAAAAACCAATACACCCATTTTATTAATCCATAATTTACTAAATTGGTTAATAAAATTTGGTTTGAACATTTCAAGTTGTCATAAGTTATCTTCATTATTCCACACTTGAATTCGTGCTCACTCATATTTCACTTACTATAGGTTGCAATAATTATTGTGCAATGTAGCAAGAATTTTTTTTTAAATTAGTGCACTGCAAAACGTCAAAGTTATTTAATTCACAGTTGAATGCAGACCTCGATTCGTTTTGACTTGGAAAAAAACCTTGAAAAACACCCACATGCATTATTATCGAGATTCTTTCAAGCTTATATCGTAAAATGGATTAGCCAAGAATCGTTCGATTTTTTTTAATCCATACCGCCAGTATTATGTAAGGATCTCATTATTTTATTCTTCAGTAAATATAAATACAGATTAAAGATAAGACCGTAAGCGTCTCAAATCATACCATTTTTTTCAAGGACATATTCGAAAAAAAATTATAAAATAATTGCAAAATTCAACGCCTTCTTCATACGAATTTTATGAAAATATTCGATAAAATAAAACAACGGGTTTTTCTATTTAATGCACTTTCTGTCTTTTCAAAATTGAGCCGGGAAGATAAAGTCCAATTTAAGATAGTTGTACCACAAATTAGATGTATGAAAAAAATAATTTTTCTATGATATTAAAAATCAAAATAATATGACTGAAAATGTCATTTCAAATAAAAAAACTGTTTCTATTAGGCAAATTTTTGAAAATTGCAAGAAAATAAAGATAAGCTGCCAAAAAACATTTGTTTTCGCCAAAAAGTACAAAAATAATTTTCAACAAATTGTCCAGTAACGCATTCGACAAAATTCGACGTACAGAATGAGTAAGAACAATTTTTTTTTTAATTGGATTATATAAAACAATGAGGTTTTCCATAAAATCCACTTTTCATGTTTTCAAAATTCAGCCCGGATGATGGAGTCAAATTTAAGATAGTTGTAGATGTCTGACAAAAATAATTTTTCTGTGATTTAGAAATCCAAATAATATTGCTGAGAATGCCATTTCAAATAAAAAAAACTGTTTTTATTAAGCAAATTTTGAAAAATTGCAAGAAAATAAAGATAAGCTGCCAAAAAACATTTGTTTTCGTCAAAAAGTACAAAAATAATTTTCAAAAAATTGTCCAGTAACGCATTCGACAAAATTCGACGTACAGAATGAGTAAGAACAATTTTTTTTTTTAAATTGGATTATATAAAACAATGGGGTTTTACATAAAATCCACTTTTCAATCTTTTCATGTTTTCAAAATTCAGCCGAGAAGATAAATTCGAATTTAAGATAGTTGTACCAAAAATGAGATGTCTAAAAAAAATTATTTTTCTATGATTTAAAAATCCAAATAATACTTACTATTACTTTAAATGAAAAAAAAGGTTGAACTTTAAGAATTGATGGCTTCTTTTTCGGAAAAAACATTGTCGACAACTCTGCTATTTCCAATTTTTAAAATAATTTTTACCATAGCTGAAATCATTAAAATAATTTTTTTTAACAAACCTTTTTTTTGGACAAATAATTATATTTGAAGATCATTTACTTGTTTCAAAAATTGAAAACAGAAAAGTTGCGGGTCCAAAAAGCCGAGCTTTCTAGAAAATTTTCAACCAAATAATTGAATTTTGAACTAGAAAGGTGAATTTTCACCCAAGAAAATAAATTTTCTTTTAAAAAAGACGAATTCTCAACAAAATACGCAAATTTCTAAACAAATAGTTGGATTTCCAACAAAAAATATTAATTTTCCACCAAAAAAGACGAATTTCCAACGAATCAAATAAATTTTCAACCAAATAGTGAAATTTTTCAACTGAAAAAGTTCAATTTTTAATCAAAAATGGAAAAGCTAAATTTGGATAGGAAAAAAATTAATTTTCGATTTAAAAAAAGTCTTTTCTACAAGGCTGTGGAATTTCGAAACCGAAAATATGAATTTTCAACAAAAAAGTTAATTTTTAACTAAACAGTTGAATTTTTCCTAAATTGTTAAATTTTCATTTAATAAAATTAATTTTCGAACGAAACAAATTAATTTTCAACAATGTTCAATTTTTAACCAAGCAGATGAATTTTCAACAAAAATTGAAATATAAAATATTTCAAACAACAGTTACATTTAATCAAAAAACGACGAGTTTTCAACAAAACTCATCGTTTTGTCATCAACTAGTTCAATTTTCTACAAGAAAAGATAATTTTTCTATCAAAAATGGAATAGTTAAATTTTCAGTTAATAAAAGTAATTTTCAACCAAAAAAAAAACAATGAAATAATTAAATTTTTATTTAAAAATATTCATTTTCGTGAGAAAAAAAAGAATTTGTTAAAATACAGTGGAATTTTCAAACCAAAAATATGAATTTTCAACAAAAGAGTTAATTTTCAACCAAACAGTTGAATTTTCATCAAATAATTAAATGTTGATTCAAAAAAATGAAATTTTAAACGAAGAAGCCAATTTTTAGCAAAGATCTTCAATTTTTGAATTAACAGATGAATTTTAATATAAAATTATAAATCTTCAACCAGAAAATGAATTTTTAACAAAAATGTCCTAGTTGATATTTCAACCAAAATTTTTTTAAATTTTAGACAAAAAACAGGTAAATTCAATAAAAAAAGACGCATTTCCACAAAACATGAAACAGTTCAATTTTCAGTTTAAAAAAAGTAATTTTCAATAATGAAAAAAGAAATTTCAACGCTAAAGTTAAATTGTTAACCAAAGAAATTAAGTTTTAACAAATAAGTTCAATTTTCGACCGAATTTTCAAAAAAGTTAATTTTCTACCAAATAGTTTAATTTTCATCGAAATAATTTAATTTCTAACTAAATGGTTTAGTTTTTAACCAAATAGTTAAATTTTCAACCAAAAATATTAATTTTCTACAAAAAATTTAATTTTCTAACAAATAGTTCAATTTTAATCAAAATAATAATTTAATTTCTAACCAAATAGTTTAGTTTTTAATCAAATAGTTAAATTTTGAACCAAAAATATTTATTTTCTACCAAAAATTTAATTTTCAACCAAATAGTTTAATTTTCTACCAAATTTTGGAATTTTCGAACCAAAAAGGTGAATTTTCTACAAAACACTTTAATTTTCAACTAAAATTATGAATCTTCAACCATAAAAAAATGAATTTTTAAAAAAGTAGTTTAAATATGAATCCAGTAGTTAATTATCTACAAGAAGATATAATTTCAAACAAAAAAGAAGAATTTTCAACAGAAAAGTTAAATTTAAACCGAAAATGAAGAATTTTTAACCAGAAAGTTGTATTTTTAACCAAAATAGATCAAATTTCTACAAAAAGAGATAAAATTCCAAATTAAATAATAAATATTCAACATGATAGTTGAATTTTCAACCAAAATGTATGACTTTTTATCAAACTTGTTGAATTTTCAACAAAACGATAAATTTTTGAACCAAATAAAAAATTTATAACGAAAAAAGAAGAATTCTTAACAAAAATTTAATAGTAGACTTTAAAACCAAAAGTAACGAACTTTCAACCAAAAATTAGTTGGATTTTCTTATCGGGTTCTATTAATTTAATTGGCATATAATAATAGGCTAGAGGGCTGTCAACTGACTTTTCTGCAATTTTCTTCCCCCCTGACCAAACGTCCAGTGTTCCGTTCCATGCTAAATTACCGACCGATGGTAATAAACTGTTTTACTGATCGTTGGTAACTTAGCATGGAAAAGAATCCTGGACGTTTGGTCAGGGGAAAAGAAAACTGCAGAAAAGTGAGTTGACAGCCGCCTAGCCTAACTACTGCTTTTTCAACAACCCTAAAATTTCAGAGACTCGTCAATTCGCGAAAATGATTTTTTTCTCAAAACGGTAAAATAAATATCTTACTTCCTTTCAAAAATAAAATTTTTAAGAGAAGAATGATTTTTTGATTTGAAGTTGCACTCTCTGTATGATTTGAAATGGATTCGGTTATAAAATCTGCGCTAAAAAATGTATTTAGAAATTTAACTACGAACAAGTAAAATAAATAAATTTAGAAAACAAGTCAATCTTAAATTCAAAACAAATATCAAGTTAATAACCACATAAAAGAAAAATACAAAATTAACTCACTTTTCTGCAGTTTTCTTATCCCCTCACCAAACGTTTGGGGTTCTATTTCATGCTAAGTTACCGACCGATGGTAGTGAACTGGTTTACCGATCGATGGTAACTTAGCATGGAGCAGAACCCTGGATGTCTGTTCAGGGGAGAAGAAAACTGCAGTCTTATTTCCTTTCAAAAATAAAGTTTTAAGAGACGAATAACTTTTTGAATTGGAGTCGAACTTTCTGTATGATTCTAAATGGATTCGTTTGTAAAATCTGTGATAAAAAATGTATTAAATAATTTATCTAAAAAAAAAATAACAAAACATAAATGTAAAAAACAAGTCAATTTTAAATTCAAAAGAAATATTGAGTTAATAACCACATAAAAGACAAATACAACAGCGACATTATCAAACTCATTTTTTTGCGATCACAATCTGCTTCAAGCTAATTATTTTTATGAGGAAAATAGTTACGAATGCCTGTCGTAAACAAAGTGGCTCAAGCGTTCCAAATTGATAAATGCTTCTTGTGCATAAATTGCGGTGGGAATGCAAGGCGAAGTGTAAATTTTTTTTTCTCTCTGAAGAGTGCACCAGATTTTAAATAATTAATTTAGCAAAAAAAAAATAAAAAATAGGTCAACATTTTTTTCCTGTCTTTTCCTTCTACCAGAGAACAATAAAGACATTGAAATTAGAGCTTTATCTCAATTTCATTCACAAAAATTTGCTCATCAGCAGTGAAAGATTTCTTTGTTCTTTATCTAGGCCTTCATTTTAAGAAGGCGCAGAATAAAAAATGACTCGATTTTTTTTCAACGAAAGAGTTTCTACAAAATGAGATGAATTTGGAACCAAAAATCGAACAGTTAAATTTTCAGGAAAAAAAAAGTAATTTTCAACAACAAAAAATTCAACAAGCTGGTGAAATTTTAATAATAATTAAGTAATATAATAATATATTGTATTCAAGTTTATTTTATAAATAGATTGATCAATTATTAATTTTTTTTAATCTTACATGTAGAAATTTTTTCGTACCACTTGGATTTATAGAATTTTTATTTTATTATAATTTTATTAGTTTTCTTAGATCCGTCAAAGTTAAAAAAAAAACCTGTTCCTATTAATATTAATTAATATTTAAAGCACTGACAGTGAGTAAAAAACTGTTTTTTTTTCGAAATTCAATATATTTAAAGAAATCTCTTCACTTTTGATTGTTTAAATTATGAAAATAATCACAAATTAAGAATTGTTTTTTTTAATCTTTAAAATAAAAGAATTTTAAATCTTTAAAATTTTAGAACTTTAAATTGTAAATCTTTAAAATTGAAGAGTTTTCAATTTTGAAAAATTAAAATTAAAAATTATGCGAATTTTGAGTGTTTATAATGTGAAATTATGTGAATTTGATGATTTGAATTAAAAAATTCTACAATTTGGATGATTAAGAATTGAAATTTTCCATTTTGATGTTTAAATTGTAAATCTTCAAAATTGAAGAGTTTTCAGTTTTAACACTTCAAAATGTTTAACCTTTAAAATTTAAGCGTTATCAATTTTGACAAGTTAAAATTAAAAATTCTGTTATTTTGACGCTTAACATTCAAAATTACTTCAATTTGGAAGATTTATAATTTAAAAATTGACTTTTGATTTCCAAAATCTTCAAAATTAAAAATTGGTTCATACATCTTTAAAAGTAAAAGAGTTTTTTATTGTAAATTTTTTAAATTTAAGAATTTGAAATTTAAAATAGTGAAAATTGACAAATTTTCAATTAAAAATCGTCAAAATTAAACTATACCACAAAAAAATCCAAATTACATACCTTTAATGTATAAATCTTGAAAATTAAATAATTTGTAACTTTATATTTTCAAAATTCAAGACTTTTCCATTGCAATTCTTCAAAATTGCAGGAATTTAAAATGTAAATCTTTAAAATCGAAGAGTTTTTAATTTTGCAAAATTACAATTGAAAATTATGCATATTATAATTCAAAATTCCATAATTTTTATGATTTAAATTAAGAATTTCTTCAATTTGGAAAATTTAGAATTGAAATTATTAATTTTTATTTCTCAAAATCATCAAATTGTAGGAATTTTTGTTGATAAATCTTAAAAATTGAGGAGTTTTCAACTGTAATTTTTCAAAATTGTAGAACTTAAAAATGGTAAATCTTTAAAATTAAATAGTTTTTAATTTTGACAAGTTACAATAAAAAAATGTTGTAATTTTGATGATTTAAATTCTAAATTACTTAAGTTTAGAAAATTTAGAGTTGAAAACTTAAATTTCAATTTCCAAAATGATCAAAATTTATGAATTTTTATTTATGCATCTTAAAAATGAAAAAGTTTTCAATTGTAAATTTTTAAAATTAAAGAATTTGAAATTGAAAATTGTGAAAATTGAAGAATTTTACATGGTAAATATTCAAAATTGAACCTTTTCAAGTAAATGTTCCAAATTAAATACCTTCAAAAAATAAATCTTGAAAATTGAATGATTTGTGATTCTTGACTTTTTTAAGGCAATTCTTCAATTTTGAAAATTTTTAATTTTAAAAGTTTGAAGAATTTCAATGGAGAATTCTTTATTTAAAAATATATATTCACAAATTATTCAATTTTCAAGATTTATATTTTAAAAGCATGTAATTTGAAATTTTTCTTTGTTATAGTTCAATTTTGAAGATTTACAACTGAAAATTCTTTTATTTTTACTGTTTTCAATTGAAAATTCTTAAATTTTGAAAATTTTAAAATTAAAACTTTTTAATTTTAAGGATGTATAAATAAAAATGTTTAAATTTTGATTATTTTGGAAATAAAAAATTCAATTTCTCAACTCTTAATCTTCCAAATTGAAGGATTTTTTATTTTAACAAGTTAAAATGAATAAATTTTATAATTCTACTGAGCTAAATTCCAAATTTCTTCAATTTGGAAGAATTAGAATTTAAAACTTGACTTTTGATATTCAAAATCATCCAAATTTGAGAACATTTATTTATACATTTTTAAAATTGACAAGATTTACATAATTGTAAATATTCAAAATTGAACAAAAAAAAATTCAAAACTAAATAATTGTCAATTTTACACATAAAAAACGAGCTTCTTCAATTGCAAATCTTCAAGATGGGCCTATTTCAAAAAAATTTTAGACATTTCATGAGCTTGAATAGTTAAATTATAAATATTAAAAATTAATCAATTTATCGAATTTTTCGATTGAAAACATCATCCAAATTTCCAGTTAAAAAAAATTAATTGAACCAATAACATTTTTTTTTGACAAAATAGTTAAATTTTCAACCAGAGATGAAACTGCATCTTCAAAATTTGAGAATTTTCATTTACAAATTTTCAGAATTAAAGAATTTTCAATTGTAAATATTCAAAACTGAACTATAAAACAAAAATTCAAATTTAAATCATTTCAAATTATACAAATTGAAAATTGACGGTTCTTTAATTCGAAATCATCAAGATAGTGGAATTTTCAAAAAAGAAATATCAATTTTCAACCAAAAATGAAAAAATTATATTTTCAGTGTAATAAAAAATTAATTTAACCCATAAAAAAAGAAATGAAAACAAAATAGGCAAATTTTCCATCAGATGTATAAATTTTAAAT
>JAABKJ010003557.1:0-14713 GCA_011634705.1 Andricus grossulariae | reverse complement strand
CTAAATTGTTTAAAATTCTTCGATATCCTTTCGAATGATTGAAATTTATTACAAAAATTTCAGAATCTTTTAAAATATCCTAAAATATTTCAAATCCTTTTACATCTTTTTAATTCCTTTGAAAGGTTTGAAAGCTCTTTAAAATTTCTTGGAATTTTTAAAAATACTCAAAAATCTTTAAAATACTTCGGTATCTGTTCAAATGATTGAAATTTATTAAAAAGTTTGTGGAATCTTTTAAAATATCCCAGAATATTCCAAAACCTTCGCAATGTCTTGAATTTTTAAAATTACCCTAAATTGTTTAAAATTCTTCGATATCCTTTCGAATGATTGAAATTTATTACAAAAATTTCAGAATCTTTTAAAATACCCTAAAATATTCCAAATCCCTTGAAATCTTTTGAAAATTTTGAAAGCTTTTTAAAATTTCTTTGCATTTTTAAAATTACCCTAAAATCTTTTAAAATTCTTCGATATCCTTTTGAATGTTTAAAATTTATAAAAAATTTCGTGGAATTTTTCAAAATACCCTAAAATATGTTAAGTCCTTTGAAATCTTTTGTATTCCTTTGAAAGTTTTTAAAACTCTTCAGAATTCCTTGGAAGTATAATATTTTATGGAATCCCTTCAAAAGATTGAAATCTATTGGCAGTTCCTTAAAGTTTTTAAAAATACCCTAAAATATTTTTAATCCTTTGAAATATTTCGAAAGTTTTTAAAGCTCTTTAAAATTTCTTTAAAATTTAAAAATTGAAACACTGTAAATCTCTTGAGAATTCCTTGGAAGTTTAATATCCCTAAGAATCCCTTTAAAATATTAAAATCTATAAAAAATGCCTTGGAATCTTTTTAAATACCCTAAAATATTTCAATTCCATACAAAATATGTCTGGAAGATTTTAGAGGAAAGTTTTTAATTTTGCAGGAATTAGAAGAAAATTTAGTAAAAATTTGAATCCTTTATAAAATTTTAAAGATATTTAGAAGTTTTGAACAAGTTTCAAAACTTATTTGAAATTTAAAAAAAGTTTAAACGAAATTTAGATTATGGAAGATTTTGAAGTAAAAAATTAGAATACTTTTAAGGATTTTAAAAGGTTTTAAAATAATAATGATAAAATTTGTAAGTTTCCTCAAAAAATTAAAAACAAAATGTATATTTTTGAATATATTGAAATAAAGTTTAAAACTTTTTGAAGAATTTGAAAGGTTTAATATTTAACTATTTGGTTGAAAATTCAACTATTTTGTTAAAATTTGAAATTTTTTAAAGCTCTTTAAAATTACTCGTTAAAATCCTTTGATATCTCTTCAAATTATTGAAATCTATTACAAATTTCTTGGAATCTTTTAAAATACCCTGAAATAGTGCAAAAGAATTGAAGAAAATTCAGAAATAGGTATAGAACTCAATTCAATAGTGGTTAACCCATTGAAAAAAGTAAATAAAGTTTATTTTAAAAAGGCGACTAAAAAGTAATTTGAAAAAAAAGTGACCTTTTGTATAAAGTATCATAGATAATGATTTGCGCTTACAATAAGTTAAGAATATCTAATAATTGTCAATTATTTAAACAATTTTTATAAAGAAATGCACATTTTGACCATTTTTTGATGTAAAGACGTGATTTTTTTTGCGGAATCAACTTAGAATGTTTTTCCAAGGACTCCTAGCTATCATATTTTTCATAGTGACCCAAAAGTGTTAATTATTTAAACAATTTTTATAAACAAATGCACATTTTAACCATTTTTTCATGAACAGGACTGATTTTTTTTGCGGAATCATCTTGAAATGTCTCGCTAAAGACACCTTGCTGTCATATTTTTCATAGAGACCCAAAAGTGTTAATTATTTAAACAATTTTTATAAGAAAATGCACATTTTGACCATTTTTTCATTAATGGGCTTGATTTTTTCTTTGCGGCAATAATTCGAAATGTCTTGCAGAAGACTTTTTGCCGTATATATTTTATATGGAAAAGTGTTCTACAGATTCTTTTCCATTTTCTATTATACAAAGGCTTAAAAGAGTCAATCAATTTAGTTCTTATAACCATTAACTGACTTTCATCAAAAGAAGACGTAGCCTTAATATTATCCAAAATCAAATCTACTTTTTTATATTTTGATTGTGGATCACTATTCCAAATGATGTCACATAAGTGCTGATTTTTTATTCTGTATTCCAAGTTAAAAAATACTTCGAAGGATTCCCTCAATATCTCCGTAAAAACACGCAGTCTATTT
Organism: Andricus grossulariae; assembly: GCA_011634705.1. Taxonomy (NCBI): domain Eukaryota; kingdom Metazoa; phylum Arthropoda; class Insecta; order Hymenoptera; family Cynipidae; genus Andricus; species Andricus grossulariae. The sequence continues at coordinate 12,458 of JAABKJ010003557.1, read as the reverse complement.
ATGAACGTCTTCTTTGAAACAAAATAAAACAAATGAAGGAAACAAGATGAGGTACGACTTGAAGTTGCAGCAGCAACTTGAAGTCGTTATTGATTTGTTTTTCTAAAACGCGAATGCCTGAAGCACGATTTGTTTTAGAAAAACAAAAAATGCCTTTGTATAATAGAAAATGGAAAAGTGTCTGTAGGACACTTTTCCACATTAAATATATACGGCAAAGAGTCTTTTGCAAGACATTTAGAATTAATGCCGCAAACAAAAATCAAGCCTATTGATGAAAAAATGGTCAAAATGTGCATTTGCTTATAAAAATTGTTTAAATAATTAACACTTTTGGGTCACTATGAAAAATATGACAGCAAGATGTCTTTAGCAAGACATTTCAAGATGATTCCGCAAAAAAAATCAATCCTTTCCATCAAAAAATGGTCCAAATGTGCATTTCTTTATAAAAATTGTCTAAATAATTGACAATCATTAGCTATTCTTAACTTATTGTAAGCGCACCTCATTATCTATAATACTTTATACAAAATATATGGGTTAAAATTAGCTAGTGATTGCGAATCACGAAGAAATGACTTTTTTAAATTAACTTGTTTATAACATTATTGAAAATTTTTCTTGTTACGCTTGTTCACTGCGAATTATTTTTAGTTATTTATTACATTGGTTTATGATCTTTTTTAATAACTGTGAACGTCTTAGAAGAAATGGTATCGCGGAAAAGTTTAGCAACAAAAAGTTGTAAATTTGTTGTTAAATAACAAATTTCTGTTGAGTGGAAATGAAATATCCGCAGTTAGACATTATTCCTGGAAGCTTTACGGTTATTTAAAAAAAAAACTTCAAAATCCGTTAAGAATTGCACTGTCGGTCGATTTTTGGCCGAAAAAGGTGCCTTTTTCCCACTGTGCGGCAGGTCACAATGACGGCGGGCGGGAGGGACACGCGTTTCTAGCTTGTTTCTGAGTCTGAAAGTAGGAGACACGTCAAGAGACAATTTTATAATTGACGTGTTGGGTCAGGAGCATCAGCTCAAAACTCTGACAACGCGAGAAATTAGCTAATCAAGATGGGATGAGCAAAACACTAAGAAGTTTTTTCAAATAGATATATCTAAAAATTTAAATTTAGAACATAAGTTCATACATCAATTAAGATATTCGCCGGAGAATAAATATTCACCATTATATATCAATTAAAAGGTTTGACTGGTGATGCATCATTATTCAATATGGATACACGTTGCAAATATCTGTTCACATCGCTCATATGCGGTCCAACGGGCTGTAGTAAAACTTTCTTTGTAAAAATATTTCTCAGAAATCTCAATATAATGTGCGTTGCTCAAATTGATCATATAATTTTCTATTATTCTTTTACTTCTGATTACTCCAATGTTCCAAGGTCTAAACTTATAATTCTCGACGATTTAATGAGGGAATCTTTAAATAACACAATTGTAGATATTTTTACTAAAGTAAGCAATCATAAAAACCTCAGTGTAATTTTCATTTCTCAAAATTTTTTTCACCAAGGACGCGGTAAAAGAGACATTTCTCTGAATGCAAACTACATAGTCACATTGTAAAATCCTCGAGATCGGTCTCAAATTCAACATCTTGCACGTCAGATTTGTCCTGAAGATCCACGTTTTATACAAGAAGCACTCACGGAAAAACAACTTCCTCGTACATTTCTTTACGTGAGAAACGATAATTCATTTGAAAATCGCAACGTCCTTATAAACAGTGGGACTGCAGGATATGAATACCCTCAATATGATGGAAATAGTTAAAATAGAAAATCTATTGAGAAATGTATTGACCTTTTTCACAAATATAACGTGCCTATTAGTATTAGAAAATATAAAATAACTGTAAAAATATCGAAGATAAGTTAGAAGATACAATAGATCTTATTGCTTTGAGAGAAAAGGCAAAGGATGAAGAAATGTCACTTATGTGGAAAAAAACCCCTTGCGAATATCTTTCAAGCGGATCTTTATGTCAATATTTTGTCTCTTTTAAATAATCTAAATAGTCTTTCAGAATAAGGTCAACATATTAAATTTCAATATGACAGCTACACTTCACTTTAAGCGTATTGACTAGATAAAAGAACAATGATGAGTTATCACATAAATTATTACTCTTCACAAGTAGGTGGAAGGGGAATCCAAGAAATATACGTTGGAGCTCCTTATCAGAAGGGACATGGTATTCGTAGTTTCCTCGGGGGCTTATTTCTTCGTGTTCTCCCTTTCATGACTAGCGGAGCCCGCGTAATCGGTAAAGAAGTTCTTCGAGCTGGAATGAATGTTATGAATAATATGGATGATAAGATACTTCTAAAAAATTCTGTCAAGAATCGTCTTGAAGAATCTAGACAAAATTTAAAACTTCGTGCAGTGGAAAAAATGGAGAATATCATGAACGGCTCGGGATATGAACATAGTAGGAAGAAACGGATGATACAGTCTACTTCTAATCGTGGTATGCTTTACCTCGTGAGACGAAAAAAATTGAAAAAAAGAGAAAAAAAGTAAGAAGCGGTTTACCGCAAAGAGAAAAAAGTCTACAAAAAATAAAAAAAGACGACAAAGAGACGCGCAAAATCAAGGAATATCAAAATTACCGATATTTTTGGAAATAAATAATAGCAAAACATGTCGTTCTTACACTCTCACTCCTGTGAGTGCTTAAAGTCAGAGTTAGATCTCTTTTCACTACCTCCGACGCAGATACCTATAGAGAGTTCTCAATGTGTTAATTATAAACCCGTTTCTTCTCTCACTGACGACGCCCCCATAGAGTTTGTTATTCCTGGTCATGGTGATGAATACATTGATCTAGCACACACTATGCTCAGTCTTCGAAAAAAACTAGTAGCCCCCACAAGAGTAGCCGCAAATACCGTCCAGCTAGATAAAGTAGGACCTGTAAACAATCTCCTGCATTCACTCTTCAGTCAGGTGTATGTATATTTCAATCGAGAAGTAGTATCATCACCTAGTAATTCTAATGCATATCGAGCATACATTGAGACTTTACTCAACTATGGGTCAGCGGCAAATAACAGTCATCTTACATCATCTCTGTGGTATAATGATACTGCTGAAAAAATGGATGATTTCGATGCATTGAATTACTGCTCTACCTTATGCATTTACCGATCTCACAAGCCCAACTCAACGACAAAATAACTGGCTCAGTTGTAAATATCATGGTATCGAATGGTTTGAAGGAGATGTTCCAATGAATTTTCTACACGCTAATCTTCGTGACGTACCCCGGACTGTTAGACTAATATACACCCGAGAACATGAAAAGGCTGTTTTTCTGCATAAATGGCGGAAGATATCGTAAAAATAATCACCTTTTTAAATCGTGCACGCAAACAGCGACATCGAAATTAGCTACACTGTTACTAGTGTAAATCTATCTATATATATGTATATATGTATACACATTGAAACTGTATTAATCAATAAATGAAATCAATACTAAAATGTATAGCACACTATTTTCATTTGAAAAACCTTTTCCCAGCACTAGTTATTAAGTCAAACCTACGAAAAATAAAAGATTATTTAGATGAGAAATTGAAAAATATATACAATCCACAAAAACTTTTACCTCAGATGACCTTAAATTTTACATGAAAAGTGAAAGGTAGTTAGAAGCACTATAGTAGGCTCCCTAAAATTGTCGTCAAAAGGTCAGTGAAAAGTGATTGCATCATGACACATTAATCAATTAAACACTTATGTACGTAATATGCTGCACGGGCGAGGGAGGTCGGCGCCATAGTGCGGTAAGAGGGGCTAAGGAGTACTGAAGGGGATGTCTGCCCATAGTAATGCCTTACTACTACTTATGAATATTGCTGCGATCGGAGTTGATATTGCCACCTTTTAATCAGATGCGGAAAATTGAAACTGCAGAAGTACTTTCGTCCCTCGTACTCGAAATAAGGTTTCTCTTTCGTTGCTCCAAATGATTTCCATAGGCAGTTTTGATTCGTTGTTGCCTGATCACAAGTGAGAAGCCTTACATCTGCTCCACAATCCGCCAGTTTCGTCAGACATCGTTTCACAAGATCAGCAATCACATCGCCAGTTACGCTTTTGTCAATTAAAAAGTACGCAATTGGCTGAGTATATGGATTTTCTGCATCTAAGCTATCCACAGAAAACACCAGAACGTTACTTGCTGGCACATTTTTCCGTCCCAACGGTCCCAGATCTACTAAACCTTCAATCAGATCGCAATATTTGGAGTACTCTTCGTATTTTTTGCAGCTGAAATCGTCCCATTTTAATCCACACATCCTTTGTTGAGGCGCCAATTTATCCATCTTCTTCTTTAGCTTGTCAAAAATAACATCACTGAATCCCGGCTTTATGTCATAGTCAGCAATCCAGCTTCGTACCGTTGATAGAGAAGGCAGCTTCATTCCAGCTTGTTGCATATGCCTGTACGCTGAATTTGAGTAATAATTGAGTTTTTTGGCGAAATCCTTTTCATTTAGAGTAAGACGCCTTTTGCCGTCACGAAGTTGCAAAGTAACCGCAGCATGAGATACGGGATTATCGAAATGACGTTCATCAAAAAATTGCGAAACCTTTCTGAATGTTTGCAATCTTCTGTTCAGAAGAAAAAGGACTTCACATCTCATCATTGCCAGAGCCTTTATTTGGTAATGGAGGTTCAATTTTAAGCCACTTCATTTCATCATTGTCTTCATCTACGGTAATGAACCCATCTTTCTTTGCAGCAGATGAATAGGTTTTCAGCACTTTCGCTTTCTTCACACGTAGTTGATCTTCTTCCTTGTGAAATGTTTCTGCCGGAGTAAGATCTTCAACTTCATGAACAGGTCCAGTCTCTGTTTCCTCTTTTCCACTGCAGTTTACCCATTCATCCTCTTCTTCTATCTACTGAGTTTCCACTTCTTCGACTTCAATATCTCCCTTGTCACCTTCCATCCTTATATCCGTGTCCTCTTCTCTCCTATTCTCGAAATCTTCTTTTCATCCGATATCTCTCCTATCCTCATCCATTATCGTCTCGGTGTTCTCCTCTATCCTCTTCTCAAAGTCTTCCTCTTCTCCTCCAATTCCACTGTTGTCCAAATGATGTTATATGTATAAATCTATTAATATTGATAATGAATTTTGCACTATCAATTTAAGAAAATCAAAATTTCCAAATAAGTAATTTTATTTCGTGATAAGTTGTATAATGCTGGGAAATAATTATGTTCCTTACTGACTTATAATTCAGTAACTATAGAAGAAATAAAAAAATTTTCAACTACGTCTTTTAATATTGCAGGATTTTAAAAAAATCTCATCCTTTTGAAATATATTTACAATTTTTGAAGAAAAAAAACTTTGCGAAGATTCCAAAAAATTTAGAACGAAATGTAAATCTGAAAAGAGCTGTGAAAAAATTTAGAATCATTTTGAAAGGTTTCAAAAGGATAAAAAAAATTTCTTAACATTCGTAGGAAAATTTGCAATGATTTTTTATTTAGAAAAATTAATTTTGAGAGAAGTCAACAGTAAAAAGCTTTCAAGAATTTAAAACCTGAATCTAAAACATTCTAAGAACACTTCTTTAAAGTTTTCGAATAAAGAAAAATTACGCATAAATTAAAACTTATTTTAGACAATATTCAAAAGGCTTACAAGTTTCAAAAAGATTCGAAAATAATTTCCAAATAGAACATATTAAAAAAAATAGAAAAAATGCAGATTTTTCAAGAGAATAGAAGAATTTTCTAGATATTCTTTTAAAACTTTTCGATGATTTTTTATTTTGAGAAAATTATGTTCAACGACAATTTACAAAGATTTTAAATAATTTCAAAAGATTTTTGAGAATATTTAAAGGCTTCGAGAGTTTAAAAGTTTTGAAAAGATTCAGCAATTTAAAAATTGAATTGAATACAAATTTTAAATAATTCATATTTGGAAAAATTAATTCTTAGAGAATATTTTAAAATATTTAACAAATTTTAAAAGAAAAATCCGAAATATTTTAAGAAAACTTTTTCCAAGTTTTCAAAATTTGAAAAAATTTAGAACAATTTGACACATTTTAAAAGATAATCAGATGGTTTAAAAGTTTTAAAAAGATTCAACAGTAATTTAAAAATTGAACTGATTACAAATTTTTAATAATTTATATTTGGAAAAATTAATTCTTAGAGAATATTCATGAAGATTTAACCAATTTTAAAAGAAAAATCGGAAAAATTTTAATGAAACTTTTTGAAAGTTTTCAAAATTTGAAAAAAATGTTGGAAAAATTTGACACATTTTAAAAAATAAATACATGGCTAATCCGTTTTTTTTATTGAAATTATACCCAACAGCCGAGGCCAATTACAGGTAAATAGCTTAAACGTAAATTACATATCAATTATTAGTAGCCATCACACCCATTAATATCGAGATCATACTGAATAAATCTTACTTGAAGTAATAAATTCTCTTACTTTTTTTTTAAATGCACCAAACGAAATTTCATAAATATTAATTCTAATGTTTTTGTTCCTAGTGGTGAATTTGACAAATTCATTCATTATAGCGCACATTCCAAAGATAGTAGAATTCCTAAGTACATTGTTATTAGTTGCTGGCATATCAAATAATTAACGCTGCCTGGAGTTGATAGTTGGTTCTCTAAATAGTTGATTAAGTTTATCTCACATGTTGTCTATCAACTAGAAATCATTTATTCATATTTATGATATTAAGTGGAATTTTCAGCTTGTTTAGTTTACTTATCAACTTTTCATGATTTAATTTGTCAAAGGCCTTCGAAAAATCTATGTAAATTGTATCGACTTGCCGATTTTCAGATAGAGATTAAGAAACATATTGAGTAAATGACGCTAAATTCGTAATCGTGGATCTCTTAGGGATGAAATCATGCTGTTCTGGGCAAAGTTGTGGTATTAAGCTTTTGGTAATTTTTTGAGCTAAACATTTTTCGAAAACCTTTGAGAAGATACACAGTACAGATATGGGCCCATAGTTGGTAACCTCCGATTTTAGACCATTTTTGAAAATTGGACATGCTTTGGCTATTTTCCAAATTCTTGGAAACAAGGCGGGTTTTAACGATAGGTTAAAAAAAACGTTAAAGGTTTTACAAAAGCAAGAGAAAATTTGCGTATAAAAAACTGGGTAATTGATCTGCTCCTGCCGTTAGTTTATTAGCTAAATTGTCTAATACATTGATAACCTCCCCTTCATTTAATTCTGCTTTTACTTCAAAATCCCTAATATGTTCGGATTGGTCGTTCGGATTTGTACTTTCAGATGATCCCACTTTAGTATAAACACTCTTAAAAAATTCAGCAAAGGAATTTACACATTCCTCAGGGTCTATTATCTCCCTTTGATTGTACTGTCAAATGCCCAGTATTCTCGTCTCGCCCTTGAGTTTGTTCATGGCATTCCATATTTGAGACGGATCTTTTTTTAATACTTGTTCAGTTTTCTTGATATTGTTTAAATTATCTCTAAAAATTAGTTCCTTGACTTTAATTTTCAGTTGAGAAAAACAGTATTTAGCTGCCCCATCTTTCTTCTTGTAATATTTTAACTTCGTTCTCTCTTTTGTCTCAACACATCGGATTAATTCCCTTGAGTACCAGCAGGGAAATCTGGATTCACTGTAAATACACATTGATTGTGGAAAAGACCCATTTAATTCTCTATAAATTTCGTTATAAAAAAAACTCACAGGCCACATCGGGGTCAGTAAGCTGATACAGAGGTTCCCAATCGATATTACCAATTTGTATATATAAATGTGAATAATCCATATCTTTTTCAAAGTTATACCTCTCTTCCATTGGCTAAGCAAATTGTACTTGTGGAACACTTACCGCAGATATCTTTAAATTTCCAGATAATCCAGGGTGATAACTATCTTCCTTTACCATAGAACGACTTGCGTTTTCAATTTGAAATTGTAAGTTTGTAAGTATAAGATCCAAACATTGATTATTATTATTTGTAACGTAAATAACTTGAATTAAATTAAATATTTGCATAAAAGTATCAATTTCATTAGATTTTGTATCGAACACCTTTTACTCAAAGTGCTGGAGGAAATATCTAGTGTTAAAATCACCCGCTATTATTAAATTAGAACCATAAAGCTCATACAAATTGGTAAGGTGGTGAAGAATTGAACAAAAATATTCCATTTTTATGGATGGAGGAATATATAGTACAACTACATAGATTATTATATTATTTTAAATTATTTTTGCGCCAACTGCATTAACAGCAGAAATATCAGAAAGGAGGGAGTCTAAATTTATTTGATGTGATTTTAGATCAGTATTAATTGCAATAAGAACACCACCCCCAATTGACCCTAGCCTATCATTTCTATAACAGTCATAGTAGCTGTTATCAAATAAATCATTAGATTGTATGTTATTCTTAAGCCAGGTTTCGGTTAGCAGAATAATTTGGTACTCACCTAATCGGAAAAATGCATTTACCTCCCTTAATTTTGGGTGAAGCCCTGTCGTGTTTTGGTAATATACATGTATTATGATGTCTTCTTTGTGATTGAAGTTTTCGAGACGATGATGGGAATGCAATTCCTGTATCCGATATGAATGTTTTCCTCTTCCGCTTTCCTTCTGTCGCTGAGAGTAGCTATCGACGTTTTCATCTCCGCTTTTTGCATTGGAGTTCGATCTGGAGCTAGGCGGATGTTGTTGAGATTCTTCAGTTTTCGAGGGTCCTTTCTCAGTTGTGAGAATGAGTGGAGCAATTTTGTTGGTATATCCTCGGTTGGGAAAATTATTTTTATAAGTCTCGGTGTACTTGATTCTGGGACAAAATACCAACCCTTTTAATATAAGCATCAGCTATACTTATCTTATTATAAATATTTATGCAGATGTTGGTAATCAGTTCGTATTCACTTCGTTCCTCAGAACTTGAAGCTGCGCTTTCGACTGAGTCAGCATTTTCTTCAACACCAAAAATCATAATATTTTTCCTGCGCTTATTTCGCTCTGCCAATACTGTTACACAACTCGAAACACTAACTAAAGTGGGAGTGACATTTTCGTCAACAAATTTTGGAATAGACTGCATTTTTTTCTGTATTTTCCTACATCATAATTTCCAGATCATTGACTCTCAGATCTACTTTACTGACCTAAGAGGTAACGAAATCAATTTCCTTCGTCAGAAAGAATGTTGGCTATACTCGATATTTCGACAAAACTAATAGTTAAATTATGCGTCGTTACAACAAATTATAACAAATTGTTAATTTGGTGATTTTCAATCTGATTAACGTCTAATAACAATAGAAAAAATGCCTTTTTTTACTATTTTGAATGAATCTATTTTTCAATGTTACAAAGTAATTAATGTTGAACAAAACGCAGGTTTTACCATTTTTATATAATAAATAACATTTTAATAACACAAAGTTATTAATTTTAAGCGAAGTGCTGATTTAACAATTTCCAAATTATAAAGTTATTGATTTTGAAAAAAAACTCTGATGTTACAATTCTCCTATATCAAAGAATATTTTCAATAACACAAAATTATTAATTCTGATCGAAATGCAAATTTTACAATTTTCCAAATTACATAGTTAATAATTTTGAGTAAGACGTTGATTTTACAATTGACTGATTGAATAACACTTTCAATATTACAAAGTTATTAATTTCGAGTGAAACTTGATTTGACACATTTTTTGGTATTGAGTAGAAGCTGATTTTACAAGTTTCCTGTATGAAAGAACATTTTTAATATTACAAAATTGGTAGTTTTGAGTGAAACGCTGGTTTTACAAGTTTCCTATATGAAAGAAAATTGTTTATATTACAAAATTAGTAATTTTGAGTAAAACGCTGATTTTACCAATTTTCGGTATTGAAGAACATTTTCAATAATAATATTGAGTAAAACTTTGATTTTACAATTGTCAGTTTTAAATAACATTTTCAATATTATAAAGTTAATAATTTCGAGTGAAACACTGATTTTGCACATTTTCTGTATTAAATAACATTGAAAATAATAATATTGAGTAAAACGCTGTTTTTACAATTGTCTGTTTTAAATAACATTTTCAATAATATAAAGTTATCAATTTCAAGTGAAACGTTGATTTTAAACGTTTTTTTGTTATTAAATAGCATTTAAAATAATAATATTGAGCAAAAACGCTGATTTTACAATTGTCTTTTTTGAATAACATTTTCCATGATATAAAGTTATTAATTACGAGTGAAACGTTGATTGTACACGTTTTTCTGTTATTAAATAACATTTTCAATAATAATATTCAGTAAAATGCTGATTTTACAAGTTTTTTGTATGAAATAACATTTAGAGTAAAATGCTGATTTTACAATTTATTGTATCAAAGAATATTTTCAATATTACTAAATTAATTATTTTGAATAAAAAATGTGATTTTACAAATTTGAACAAGATTATGCAGAGTTATACCCTCCCCTCGCAGATCGAGCATGGGAGGCATGCGTCCATAATTGATACAATTGTGAAGAAAATGAGAGAAAATAGAGAAATATTTAATATTCTATGTGTTTTCCATTAAATTGTTGGCTAACATATATGTGAGAGAAATGTGTATAACTTTTATATGAATCATATTATAATTGATGTTAATACTGTCTGTGAAGTATTTAGAGTGCATATTTGTTCAAATATATAAATAAAACATGTGGGGTCTTATTAACATTTATATGGCATTTACATCAATGATCGCAGTATTGTCGAGTTTTACTCATAAGTGAAAATTATCAAAGGAAGAAAAATTATACAATGAACACAGATTTATTGTATCATTTTTCAACTGGACTTCACAGTAAAATATAATTACGGAAATACTCAATTTTGTTTGAAGGATTAACTCTAACTATAAATGAAACCGAACTATTCCATCTATAAATGATGCTAAATTAACAATATTCAAAGAAATAAATTGCAACTAATCTTATATTTGTTACCGTCTGGATTTGTTCATAGAATTTAGAATTCACAATTCCAGATTACCGAAAATTGTTTTAGGAACTTGAAAATTAAACAGGGAATCTAAGAGTCATGTTTATTGAGTGCATGACTTACTGTCTTCTTACGAAAAAAAAAAAAAAATAAAAAGACTGATTAATTTCCATGAGTGAAGAGAGAGAGAAAAAAAAATTGTATTTTCAATCTCAATTGCCATATAATTGAGACTGTAAAGGGTTAAACATCTTTTTAAAATACCGGTGCATTTTGATTTTCGATGTATAGATAGTGTCATGTTCGCGAGAACTTGAAAGAGAAGGAAAAGAAATATTCTTACTGATAAAGATAACATTTATATGTTATAATTTATAATAATTGACATGAAAACAGAATAAAAAAAATCTTATTTCTTTCTTTTTTCTATCTTTACAATTCAATTTTCATTGAAATTGAAGCTATTGTTTATATTTTCCGGGTCTTATTCCCAAAACACACAAGTTTATATTCCATAAATTATGGTAATTTTCATATGAAGCAATTAACGTTAAGATTATTATCTGTATATGATGATTTTCTTATAATTTGTATACTTTCTACTTGTAATTTGATTGTATGGGAATTTATATTCTATAAAATTTTTCTTAATAATCATGCATTTTTTAGTTTTTTGAAACTGCATTAAAATTAAAATTATTATTCATAAAGATATAATTACTTTCTAATTTTTATTTTTAAAAGGTAACATTTAATTTGTATAATTCACGTGCAATAAAAGATTTTTTATTTTTTCTCATTTTTATATTTTTTCCCCCTAAAAATCAGTTTTTTCTATAGATTAAAATGTAATCACTTTTTATAATTATCTGATTCTTATGTATCAACAAAAGAAAATTGCACTAAAATGAAAATATTTGTGCAGATGTAATGAATTTTATAATTTGTATTCTTAAAAATCAGATTTAATTTTCCATAATTTATACTGTAATCACTTTTAAGTGATTCTTATAATATGTCAATATAAAAAGAAGATTAACTGAAATAAGAATAATTATTAGTAATTTAGAGAAAAGGAGGGGGATGAAGAAATGAGCTGTGGTAATCAAAGGGTTTGTTTAGCGTGACTCTGGCTTTTTGTTGGGTGGGAGTACTGGGACTCTTTTCCCTTTTTTATTGCTGGTGGTTTGCAACGCCTCTTTCTCTATTTAGTTTTTTTAAGGAGGCGGACCTAAAAGTTTGGAATCAATTCTCCTGTGCTGAGTGGTAGAAGGACTTTTTTCCTTCTTTAATGAGTTTTCACTAAGGGTGGGGGTGCACTGGAGTTTTTCTTTCTCGAGGCCCTTTTTTGTCATAAGTCTGGAGTTTTCAAAGGTTGACGGTTCACCTTGTTTTCAGTTCTCCAATTTTTTCTTTT
>JAABKJ010003556.1:0-25804 GCA_011634705.1 Andricus grossulariae | reverse complement strand
ATGATTTTAGGGGTGTCAAGAGATTTTAACGAATTCACAAAGTTTTCAAAGATTTCAAGGATTCTAGAGATTTCAACGATTTTAGAGATTTCAAGTATTTTGAAGAGTTCAAATATTTTACAAAAATTTGAAAAGATTCTTAAATGTTTCCAGAAATTTCAAGATTTCACGAAGATTTTAAGTTTACAAGAGATTGCAAAGAATTCACAGAGATTTTAAAGATTTTAACGATTTGAAAGATTTCGAATATTTTACAAGAATTTAAAAAGATTCCAAAAGTTTTCACAGATATTTCAAGACTTCATGAAGATTTTAGTGACGTCAAGAGATTTCAACGAATTCACAAAGATTTCAAGGATTCTAGAGATTTCAAGGATTTTGAAGATTTCAAATATTTTACAAAAATTTGAAAGGGTTCCAAAAGGTTTCACAGAAATTTCAAGATTTCATGAAGATTTTAGGGACTTCAAGAGATTTCAACGAGTTTATAAAGATTTCAAGGATTCTAGAGATTTCAAGGATTTTAGAGATTTCAAGGATTTTAGAGATTTCAAGGATTTAAAATATTTTACAAAAATTGGAAAAGATTCCAAAAGATTTCACAGAAATCTCAAGATTTCACGAAGATTTTAGGACTTCAAGAGATTTTAACGAGTTTAAAAAGATTTCAAGGATTATAGAGATTGCAAGGATTTTAGAGATTTTAAGGATTTTAGAGATTTCAAGGATTTTAGAGATTTCAAGGATTTAAAATATTCTACAAAAATTTAAAAAGATTCCAAAATATTTCACAGAAATCTCAATATTTCACGAAGATTTTAGGGACTTCAAGAGATTTCAACGAGTTCAAAAAGATTTCAAAGATTTCAAGGATTCTAGAGATTTCAAGGATTATAGAGATTTCGAGGATCTTAGAGTTTTCAAGGATTTAAAATATTTTACAAAAATTTGAAGATTCCAAAAGATTTCACAGAAATCTCAAGATTTCACGAAGATTTTAGGGACTTCAAGAGAGTTCAACGAGTTCAACAAGTTTTCAAAGATTTCAAGGATTCTAGAGATTTCAAGGATTTTAGAGATTTCAAGGATTTTAGAGATTTCAAGGATTTTAAAGATTTCAAGAATTTCAAATATTTTACAAAAATTCAAAAAGATTCCAAAAGATTTTACAGAAATTTCAAGATTTCACTATTGTTTTAGGGACGTCAAGAGATTTTAACGAATTCACAAAGTTTTCAAAGATTTCAAGGATTCTAGAGATTTCAAGGATTTTAGAGATTTCAAGGATTTTGAAGATTTCAAATATTTTACAAAAGTTTGAAATGATTCCAAAAGGTTTCCAGAAATTTCAATATTTCACGAAGATTTTAAGTACTTCAAGAGATTACAAAGAATTCCCAAAGATTTCAACAATCGCACAAATATCTTAAAGATTTTAAAGACGACTTATGTTCGGAAAAAAATTAAGAATTTGTTCATCTATGGTTCTGCTTTCTTTAAAAATTTTTGGCCAATAAAAAATGAAATGAATCATTTTTTACATCTATAACAAACCCTTATTTCATTGTTAGATGTTAAAAAAGGAGACCTGGAAAACCTGGAAAGGACCTTGAATTTCGTTCCTAAGAATTGCTGGACACCCTGAATAATCGCTAATTTCTAAAAATTTGTGAGGACTTACTTGTAAGGCACAGAAAGCCATTAGGCAAAAGATCGCCCACTTCATGATCGAATAAGTAGAATAAATTCTACTTTCTAGCAAAGATAAGCCAGAAATATTTAATCTCAATCTGTAAAATTTTTTTTCATATAGTTACTTATCACGTGAAATGTTTATTTATGTGACGCAAAATCAATTTATAAGAGAAGAGTTGGGAAGGAATGACGAAATTATCATGATTTGAAGCCTCGCCGAAGGTAATGTTGCATCAGAAAAAAATTGTTTTGCTCGAATCTTTGTTTAAATTGTGATCAAAGAAACAGAAAAAAATTTTCTTGAATTGAAGAATCCGTTTCTCACAAATTATTTTTATCATTTCATCAAAAATAAACTAAAAATTAAGAAAATCATTTTAAATTAAACAAAACTTGCCATTCCATCAAAAAATCATTTCTTTGAACCAAAGAAATTTGTTTGAATAAAAGAAATTTTTTGTTTGAATCAAGGATTTTTTTTTGAGTAAGAGTCAATAAATATTCCTTATGGCAATTTTTCTCTTATCTCACACCATTTGGTTCGAAATTTGAAGTTTCGATTTTCTGCATAGTACTTTCGATAAAGAAAACCAAAATGACAAGTCCTATTGAAAAATAGTTCAAGGAAATTTTGTAGGATTTCTTAAAAGCTATAATTGATCTTTAGGACATTCTTTGTATTTTCCGTCGCTTGATCCGAAATTTGAATTTTGTGGTGTCAAATTGCGGAAAATTTTAATACTTTCTTGATTATAAATGATGAGAATGTAATAAGCTATAACAAAAAATTTTTGTTCTGTAGCTTTTGTCATTTTTCCACAAATTTTTCATTTTTATTTTTTATGACCAAAATCAAAACTACGCATACTCTCAAAAAGTAAATTATAATAAATTTGTAGATGTGTTTTAGGTGCACAATTTTTGTTTACTAATTTTCTTTCGTAGCTTATGTCGTTTTTCCAATTTTTTTTTTATTATCAATGTTATTTTTCACAAATAAAATAAAAGCTACGCGTTCTATCATGAAGTGATCACCGAAAAATGTGTAGATCTTTTTTGGGAGCAGAATTTTTTCTTGTTTATATTTTTTCGTATCTTGTATAGTTTGACCACCAAATGGAATTTTTTATGTTTTATTATTTTTTGTGCGATCCAAATTTAAATTTTCGATTTTTCAACAAAATTCAAAAAGTTGTTAGGATAATCATGTGGGCCTTTAAAAAAGCAACGTTTTTCTTTTCTTGACTTTTTTTTATATCGTGCGTTGTTGGACTTAAAATTTTGATTTTCGATTGATTTTTTAAATTTTGTGAATGCTATAACTCTGATAATTTTCTTTTTTATCGAAAAAAGTAATTAGGATAAATTGTTCGGCTATTAAGTACTACGAACAGTCGCACATAAAGTTTTTAAATCTTGAAAAAAAATGGTTTCAAAAATTTTGAAAATGCTCTAACTTTTTGAATTTCTATCCAAAATGACTGGGTAAACGTGGATATCCGTTAAAAAACTGAGTTGTGAAATTTCTGACAGTTCTAATACTTTTTCTACCATAAATTATTAGAATGTAAAAATGGAATAGTTATATTTTCAGTCAAAAAAATTAATTTTGAATGAAAATAAGAATTTTTCTCCAATTAGATTAATTTGCAACCAAAAAAGACGAATTTTCAACAAATTACATGAATTTCCAACCAAATAGTTGAATTTTCATCTGTGAAAGATCAAATTCCATAGAAAAATAGAATATTTTATCTTCAGTTAAAAAATGAATTATCAACAAAAAAAGATTAGTTAATTTTTTTGTTTGAAGATTCATAATTTTAGATCGAAATTATTTTTTTTTGTTAAAAATTAATTTTTTGAATTAAAAATTCAACTATTTTGTTGAATATTCAACTGATTAGTTGAAATTCAACTTTTTTTAAAATGAAATTTCATATTCTTGGGTTGAGAATTCAACTGTTTTGTCAAAAATTCGCGCAAAGAATGTTCTTTGAATCAATAAAACTTTTTTTAACTGAGAGACAATGAATATTTTTCTTTGATTCAAATACATTTTCTTTGTATTATTTAAAAACACGCGTTTTCACTAAAATATCAGTAATTTCTACTGAAAAAATAATCGTATTACAGATTATTCAGTCAATATTGATTACTAAATCAATCAGTGATTTAAAATGACTTAAGTTGAATGTAAATAATCAATAATTAAATAGTAACATTATTTGTAACTTAAAACTCGTCATGAAACTCCTAGAATTGATTAAATAATTAAAATTAACCATAAATCCTTAATAAACGATTTTACACTGAAAATTTTTTTTTGTACAAGACGGTTGCATTTTGCCCATAAAATTGGCAGAAATTAACATTGGGTCGATTATATTTTTCGTAGAAAATTCGTCGTCTTTTGGCTAAAAATTTAATTTTTTGGTTCAGAATTTCATTATTTTGTTGAAAATTCACCAATTAATTTTTTTTTTAAATCATATTTTTTAATTCAAAATCCATCTTTTTGTCAAAAGAGTTCACTATTTTTATCAAAAATTGAAGTATTCGAATAAACCTTAACTTTTTAATTCAATATTCACATTTTTGGGTTCAAAATTCAAATGTATTGTAAGAAGTTCTTATTTTTTGCTTGAAAATTCAACGTTTTTTTTTTTTAATAAAAAAATATTTTTTTGTTCAAAATTTAACTCTTTTGTTGAAAATTTGTCCTTTGGTTGAATTAAACTGTTATTGATCTGACAGGTAATTTATTTTTATTTGAATTATGAACAACTAATTTTTACTGTCAAAAATAATATTTTTTGGCTTAAAATCCTATTACTTTGGTGACAATTGAAATGCATTGTCAAGAATTATTTTTTTTTTGAAGATTCATCTCCTTGGTTGAAAATTAACCTATTATTTTGAAATTTTCATTTTATTCATTCATTTTTTTGTTGGTTAAAGATTATTTTTTAACTGAAAATTTAGCAATTATATTTTTGCTTGAAGATTTATCTTTTTAGATTGAAATTCAACCATTTGGTTAAAAATTCAAGAATATTGTTGAAAATTTGTCTCTTTTGGTTAAATTGAACTGTTTTTGGTTACAACATTCAATCTTTTTCAAGTGAAATATAAACAATTACATTTTACGTTAAGACAATATCTTTTTGGTTTAAAAATTCAACTAGTTTGGCAGAACAATGAACTATTTGGTTGAAAATGAAATTTTTTGTTGAAAAATCATATTTTCTGGATGAAAATTCAACTTTTTCAAACAGAAAATTCGTCTTTTTAGTTTGAAAATTAAACTCTTTTGTTGAAGTTTCATCTTATTGGATTAAACAATTTTGTTGAAAATTCGTCTTTTCTGGTGGATTTCAACTGTTTTTAGAATAAAATTAAAACCTTTTTGGTCGGTGATTCATCATTTTAGTTAAAAATTCTTTTTTTTTTTAATTTAACTATTTTGTTAAAATCTTTTTTGGTGAAAATTAATTTTTTATACTGAAAATTGAATTATTCCATGTTTGGTTGAAAATTCACCTTCTTCAGTTCAAACTGTAATTGTTTGGTTGAAAATTCATTTCTTTGGTAGAAAATTTAACTATTATGTTGAAAATTCCTTCAAAACGTCAAATATTTGTTTGATCATTTTGAAAATTTTATTAATAATGAACCTGTTTTGGCAGAAAATTAACCTTCCTGGTTGAAAATGTATCTTTTTAAATGAAAATAAAAAACAACATTAGAAATTAAAAAATTTAATTTTCGGACAAACGACACAAACTATAAAAAAATTAATGTTCAAAAGTTGTGCATCCAAAAAAGAGCTACAAATTTGTTAATAATAATTTTTTGATAGGACGCATAGTTTTTGTTTCAATCGTAAAAAATAACATTACAAATAAAAAAAATTAAATTTGTTGGAAAACGGCACAAGGTACGAAAAAAATTAATAACAAAAAGTTGCTCACCCAAAAATGATCTAAAAAGTTATTTTTAATTTTTAGATTGAAGAAGATTTTCTTTTAGTCGTAAAAAACAAGATTAAAAATAAGAAAATTTAACTTTTGTGAAAAAGGACATAAGAGACGAAAAAAAAATGAAAAGACAAAAGTTGTTCAACAAAAAGTGATCTACGAATTTGTTATAAACTCTTGTTATAAAAATATATTAAAAACAAAAAAAATACATTTTTGGAAAAATGACACAAGCTACAATAACATTTTATTTAACAAAATTTTTCGCCTAAATTATATCTACAAATTTTCTCAAAACAAATTAAATATAAATTAAATCTATGGAAAAATGACACAAGTTGCAATAAAATGTTTAATAACAGTTACTTTTTAATAAGATGCGCACTTTTTTTAATTACAAAAACAAGAAAATGGAAATACTTTTGTTTTAATACCAATGCATATTATGAATTGTAATTTATGGAAATGATACATTTTTTTGCTGAAAATAAAATATAATGCAAAATAAGGAACAAATATTGAGTTAATCATGATAAATAAAACTTGTGCTTTATTTTGCAATATCTGAAAAAGCAATTTCAGTTCGAGGTACATAAATAAATGTAATATACATTTGATATAAAAGTGTTGAACATAATGTAGAAAAGTTTAGATTTTTGAAAAAATCGAGCGCCAAGCACGAGATACACAATGAGAATGTGCTCGTTAAAGCCGAAGGAGCTTTAACGAAAGAGAATTCCCAATCACCAAATTACAGTTGTCAATGCTTTGTTAAAAAAAAAAATTGTAAAAAAAAACTGACTAGACGCTTTCAAGGTAGGTGTAGAAGTAAAAATGAATCTGCAAAAATGGTACAATTTATAATTATAAAATCGATTATCCCCTCTCCTTCGGATTGTGTACAGAAGTGGACCTTGAAATACTTAAGACTCAACTAACTATTTATTCTCCTTCACGCGTCTTGAATGTGAAAGAAGACAAACAATTTTCATATTTAATCTACTTCAAAAATTATTAGTTGACAAAGATGAAAATTTTCCATACCATGTCGTTAGAATATTATTTAATGAGACTTTGGATATGCTCATATTTGTATCTTCGAAATAGGCTTTTTAAAAAACCGATAAAAATGTAGTTACAACTAGTAGTAATTTTATTTTCACCAGTAACGGCAATATTTCCCGGTATCGACAGTTTATACACTTCGGTCTTAAAATCCTGGATTATAAAACTTAATATCTAGATTTCACGGCTCAATATCTATAAATTGCCGCCCTAAATTTTAACATCCCTCTAAATCTGAATAAGTACAAAATTGCAAGTAGTTTTCTACCAATTCAACTAGCGCCGATTTGTATACTGCTAATCAGTAAAAATACACTAATTCAGTGGGTAAGAATAACCGACTAAATGAATTAGTAACTAGATCTGCTGAAGGGATTGGTAATGCTACTACTAAATGATGTGGTAAATGCACTGCTAGTAACTGTTTGCAACGGTAATTTTAAATAAATCTAAAAGGTGTTTTTACAGTGAAGAGAATTTTATTGAATTCAAATAATAAATTATGAAATACATGAGAAAGTATAACAAATGTGGAAATTGTATGAACGATACGTCAAATTACACATAACCATACTAACCAGCAACCTGAATCAATGCTCTCAATTTGGCTCCCCGACCGCACTGCGTATGCGTCGCACCAGCATCCTCATTGGATTTTGATCGCGCTCTTATTTGAAATGATTAAATATGCAAATACATTTTTCACAATATGTCATAATCATAAAGTACAAACGAATATTATGAATGATTTAAAATTTACAGTGGCGAAAAAAAGTATTCCTTCCTTTGAATTTAAAGTCAATAATTTATTTGTGAAGAGTACAAAGAAATAATTATTTTACCTTGCACTCTAAAAGAAAATTTTGTGATCTGAAAATTAATTGTTATTATTTCCACTTTTTCCTTCAAACACCATTACCTTAGTTTTATTTACGTTAATTTTGAGGCCCATGTTCTTCATGTGTGTATTAGGTTTGTTCAACATTCTTTGTCATTCATAGACACTTATCCATAAATATGATAAATAGTCATGAGGACATAACGCATCCTTGTTTCACGCCTTGCACAGTATCGAAACATTCACTCAGTTTCCCATTTGCCCTTAATCTCGCTTTACTGTCCGCATATATTGTTTGTATTGCTTGTAGGAGCCATCCAGGGACTCCGTATTGTTCAAGGACTTCCCAAATTTCACTTCTATTTACCTTGTAAAATGATTTTTCTAGGTCAGCAAATGCACAGGAAACTTTCTTTCCTACTCTTAAGTTTTTTTCTGTGATCTGCCTTAAGCTAAGTATCTGATATGTGCATGATCTTCCTGGCATAAATCCACTTTGGACTTTCCATATCTTTTCTTCTGTACTTTCCATTACCCTACGAATGAGTATTTCTGAGTATATTTTACTTACGGTACTTAGCAAGCTGATACCTCTGTAATTATTGTAGTTGTTTTTATCTTCCTTTCTTTTGTATATGGGTACGATAATCGCGTTTCTCCAATCGTCTGGGACTTGTCCCATCTCGATACATAAATTTACCAATTGGCACAACCTGTGAGGTATGTATTCGCCACCGTATTTAAGCATTTCAGCGCTAATCGTGTCCACCCCAGCAGCCTTACTATTCTTCAAGTTCTTAATTATGTCTCTAACTTCAGTGACACAGACTTTCTCAATGGGGTTTTCTAATTCATTATCTTTTATGTCGCAGCTCTGTTGCCCTATATCTTCACCTCATAATAATTTTTCAAAAAAGTCTTTTAAAGCGTCTACTATCCCGTCTGTATCATATAGCATTCCACCTTTGTTGTTTCTCATGCTGACAAACTCTGTACTTTTACTTTTGTTCATCTCTTTAAATATTAGTTTAATGGTTCCTTGAAAGTCGAAAATGTATTATTTCCGTTTTTACTCAAATAGCAGAATTTTTAGGCCAAGAAAAAGAAAACACAAAAGTTCCTTTTCAACCCAGAAATATAACTTTTCAATCAAAAATATTAAACAAATAATTACATTTTAAGCTATAGAGATGAATCTTTTCAAAAAAATGAATTTTTAACAAAGTAATTTAACCTTCAACCAATTAGTCAAATTTGCATTTAAAAAAAGATGAATTCTCATCGAAAAGTATAAGACTTGATTCTAAAACCGTGAATAATTTTAATTCTTATTCAAAAAGTTAATTTTCAACCAGAAATGAAACGAATAAAAAAAAACTGTTGAAATTTGAACTAAAAAAGGTGAATTGTCAAAGAAAAGTATGAAAGTTGATTTCCTACCAAAAATTATTTTAATTTGTATAAAAACAATTAAATTCAACAAAAGGCATAGAATTTTGGATAAAGTAAATGAATCCTCAACCAAAACAGATTAATTTTCAGCCAAGCCGTTGCATTTTTAACCGAAAAGATGAAATTTCTACCAAAAAAGATGAATCTTCATCCAAAAAAAAAATGAATTTTTGACAAAGTAATTTAACTTCCATCCCAGTTGTTCAGTTTTTAACCAAAATATGAATTCTCAACGAAAAGTATGAAATTCAATTTTAAAGTATAGAGACATATCTTTTATAAAAAAAAAAGTTTTCTAAAAATTAATTCAATTTTCAGCCAAGAATATAAATTTTCAACATAAGAAGATAAATTCTTAACGAAAAATGTATTAATTGTATTTTCAACAAAATTGTAGAATTTTTAGGCCTGCAAGAAAAAAACAAAAAAGTTCCTGTTCAATCCAGAAATATGACTTCAAACAAAAAATACTCTAATTTCAAATAAAAAATAGTTTATTTCAAAAAGACGAATTTTCAACAAAATACGTGAATTTTAAAATGAAAATGATTAATCTTTGACAAAAAATGACATAGTTAAATTTGCAGTTAAAAAAATTGATTTTCACACAAAAAAAAAACTAATTTTGTACCAAAAAGATGAATCTTCAACAAAAAAAAAAGGAATTTTGAAGAAAGTAATTCAACTTTCAAGCAAGTAATTGAATTTTCAACTAAAAAAAAAAGATTAATTCTAAACGAAAAATATAACAGTTGATATTTAAACCAAAAATGATTTTAATTTTAAATCAAAAACACTTAAAATGTACCAAAAACGACGAATTTTTAACAAAATAGTTGAAACTTCAACCACAATTTTAATTTTCAACAAAACAGTTCAATTTTCACCTAAAAGATATTAATTTTAAAACAAAAATGAAATTGTTGAATTTGAAGTTCAAAACATTGATTTTTAACAACAACAAAGAAACGAATTTTCAATAAAATAGTTAAATCTTTAACCAATAAAATAAATTTTCAACAAAGTAGTTCAAGTTTTAAGCAAGTAGTGAAATTTTCGAACAAAAAATATCAAATCTCAATGAAAAATTTAATTGTTGATTCTGTAACTAAAAACCATCGATCTCGAAGAAACAATGGAATGTTTAAATTTTCAATTACAAAAATTAATTCTCAACAAAAAAAAAAGAATTTTCTGAAAAAGACGAATTTTCAAACAAATAGTTGAATTTTCAAGTGAAAGAGACGAACTTTCAACCAAATATTTGAATTTTTAATCAAATAGTTTGATTTTAAAACCAAGAAGATCATTTGGATGTTTTTTATCGAATCACACCTAAACTTGTTCCATTTTTATGAAAAAATAAACGCATATTTTTATTTTATTCAAAAAGAAAAGTTTATACCGCGGTCTCTGGACCTTAAACATCCCCAAAATAAGTAAATCTATAAATTGACGTTAATTTTCATAAAAATAATAAAAATTTGTCAGGAAACACCACTGATACCAGACGCTGGAAAAAAAGCTTGACCCAATCAGACCAAAAATATTACAACTACTTGTGAAAATCTACCTTTTATGGGGGTTAATATATATTTTCCATTTTCCACTTTCCTATGTCGTATCACAAAATTTGACTAAGACAAAAAGACGCAAAGAATTAATTAAGAAAAATAATTAATTGATTGAAGCATGTAAAATTTTTGTTCCTCAGGTTTTGGTACAATAAATTGTATTTCCTGCAAGATACTTATTATTTTTACGGGAATCAACGTTAATTAATAATAAGTGTTTCAGAAAATTTTAACAAATAAAATAATTATTTTACTTTTTTGAATTAACATTATTTTTTATTCACGGTGGGACTGTTTTAAATCCAAGGACCGCGGTTTATACTTTTTTTAATTGAAACAAAAACAGGCATTTATTTTTTCACCTAACAGAACAAGTTTATGGGGTGCGTGATCAAAAAAAGAAAATATTGGATTTTTTAGGATACCCTAATATATATTCAATTACAAAGTTTTGATTGTAAAATCCATTAATATTTGTCGATCATTGCCAAATTACAATATCCTCCTATGGGTTGCCTATTTTTTTATTTTTTTATTTTGTAACAAACGCTAAAGTTGCAATTTGAGAACGCCTTGAAGCTATAAACTTCACCACATGTCTAGATTTCCGGATTCAATTTAAGGCACCTTTCTACTCTTCTCACTTCGGTTTAGCCATTGGGATTTAGCAACGTTGTCTGGCATCGAGAAAGGATGCCTTAGGGAATAGTGAAACCTACGTAGATACATTTTTCAACCAAAAATAAAACAGTTCAATTTTCAGTTGAAAAAATTAAATCTCAACCAAAAAAAAAACGAATTTTTAACAAAATAGTTAAATTTTCAAGCAAAGAAATTAAGTTTTCACCAAAGCAATTAATTTTCAACCAAGAAGATTAATTTTCTACGAAAAGCGTCCAATTTTCAACAAAATACATTAATTTTCAACCAAATAGTTGAATGTTCAACTAGGAATTAATTCATTAATTTAAAAAATGAACTTGCAAAAGATATGAATTTTGGATTAAAGAAGATTTTTCAATTCAGAAGGAAAAAAAAATCCCATCAAATTATAATTCATAATCATTTTTAATACAAAATGAAAATTTCGAATAACTATTTCTACAGTTTATTTGTTCATTTATTCTTTAAACCTAATAGTTGCATTTAAAATAAAATTATGTGTGTGATAGTGAGGCTTCTTTCTGTGGTTTAATTTTCAACTAAAAAATAAACATTTTTCAACCAAAAATGAAATTGTTAAATTTTCAGTTAAAAAAATTAAATTTCAAACAAGCAAAACGAATTTTTAATAAAATAGGTAAATTTTCAAGCAAAGCAATTAATTTTCAACCAAGAAGATTAATATTCTACGAAAAACGTCAAATTTTTATCTGCCCACATTGTTTTTCAACCAAATAGTTGAATGTTCAACTTAAAATGATAAATTTGTACTAGAAAATGAAATGGTTACACTTTCAGTTCAAAAAATTAATTTTTATTTGAAAGAAAAACGTTTCTCGAAAAAATAGTTGAATTTTCCACCAAGAAAAGGGTGTCTCGTCTAAAAAGATGAATCTTCAATTAAAAAATTAATTTTCAATGAAATAGTTGAATTTTCAACTAAAAAATAAATTTTCACTAAGAAATATTCATTAAAAAAATTACCTGGCAACAACAAAAAATTATTTAAGAACAAATTTTCTCAATTCTTAACAAAAGAGATGAATTTTTCATTAAAAAAGATTTTTCAATCTAGGAACAAACAAAAAAATCCACCAAATTATAAATTATAATAATTTTTAATACAAAAGCAAACTTTCGAAAAACTATTTCTACAGTTTATTTGTTCTTTAAACCAAATTAAATTAATTAATTTAAAAAAAATACTTAAATTTTTGACAAAAGATTTGAATTTTAGATTGAAAAAGATTTTTCAATTCAGAAAGAAGAAAAAAACTCCACCAAATTATAATTCATAATCATTTTTGATACAAAATGAAAATTTCGAATAACTATTTATACAGTTTATTTGTTCATTTGTTCTTTAAAACCAATTGTTGCGTTAAAAAAAAATCAATTGTGTGGCAGTGAGACTACTTTCTGTAGTTTAATTTTCAACTAAAAAAGATAAATTGTTCAACCAAAAATAAAACAGTTGAATTTTCAGTTGAAAAAATTAAATTTTAACAAAAAAATACAAATTGTTAACAAAATAGTTAAATTTTCAAGCAAAAAATTCAAGTTTTAACCAAAACGATTAATTTTCAAACAAGAAGATTAATTTTCTACGAAAAACGTCAAATTTTTAACAAAATAGATTAATTTTTTACCAAATAGTTGAATGTTCAACCAAAAGAGATCAATTCTTAATCTAAAATAAAATGGTTACATTTTCAGTTAAAAAAAAATTATTTTCATTCACAAAAAAAAAACATTTTCCGAAAAAATAGTTAAATTTACAACCAATTAAAGGATTTTTCATCTGAAAATATCAATCTTCAAACAAAAAAATTAATTTACAACCAAATAATTGAATTTTTAACTAGAAAAAAATCAATGTTCACGAAAAAATAATTAATTTAAAAAATTAACTTGCAACAACAAAAAATTAATTTAAAAAAAATAATTAAATTTTTAACAATAGAGATGAATTTTTGATTAAAAAAGATTTTTCAATTGATAAACAATAAAAAATTCCACCAAATTATAATCTATAATCATTTCAATTACAAAATTATAAAAATATAAATTATATTATATAAAATTATAATTTTTCTAATATCCTCTAAAAAAATTCGAAAAGATTTTTGAAGATTTCAAATAATGTCAAAGAATTATCTACAAAATTTCTTATTTTGCAGGATTTTAAACCACTTTTAAAAACATTTGAGCCACTTCAAAAGATATTCAGAACTTTTATAAGTTTCGAAGAAATTTTGTTATTCAGAAATCTTTCGCAGTTTTAAAATATTCTTAATCTCTTCAAAACTTCTAAAATTTCTGAGTATCTTTTAAACGGACTCAAACTACTTTTAAAATCTTTCAAACGCCTTAATGTTTTCCAAATATTAAAAAAATGTCTAGCAATATCTAAAAATGTTTTTAAACTTTTTTTAATTTTCTTTGAAAATCTACATTTTTTTTTAATTTGTTGAAATCTTTTGCAATTTTAAATTATTTTTGAAATTTTTTCAAAACTTCTAAATATCTTATCGGATTGTATGAATTTTTTATAATTCGTTTTTCTCAGATCTTTAAACATTTTAAAATTGCTTATTATTTTTCATATTGTTCTCGACGTTTTTGAAAATATTTGGGAATTTTCTTTGAAAATTAATTTTCACAAGTAAAATATAATTTGAAATTTTTCCAGAAATCTTAATAAACTAGAAAATAAAATAGTTAAGTTTTCAGTTCAAAAATTAAATGTCAACAAAAAAAAACGAATTTTGCAACAATATAGTTAAATTTCCAACAAAGAAGATAATTTTCTACCAAAAAAGTGAAATTTTTCAACAAAATACATGAATTTTCAACCAAATAGTTGAATTTTCAACTCTAAAAAGATCCATTTTTAACCAAAAATGGAATAGTTACCATTTCAGTTAAAAAAATTAATTATTATATAAAAAAAAAAAACATTTGTCGAGAAAATGGTTAAATTTCCAAACAAACAAATTCTTTTTCAACTAAAATTATAAATCTATAACCAAACAGAAAATCAGAATATTCCCTTTTTTCTTTAAAAATTTATCTTTTTCAGTTGAAAATTTAATTATATGGCTGAAAATTGATATATTTTGCTGAAAATTAATCTTTTTTGGTAGAATATTATACTCCTTGTCTGAAAATTTATCAAAATTTACCGATTTTGTTGGAAATTCTTTTTTTTATTAATTTTTTTATCTATACAATTTTTTGTTGCAAATTAGACTATTTTTTAAACAGACCTTTTTTCGGTTTCAAATTAATTTTTTTTCCAGTTGAAGATTCTTTTTTTTCGGTAGAAAATTATTTGTTTGAAAATTCATCTGTTTGGTCAATAAGTCATTCGATTGAAAAAAATAATTTATTGAAACTTTGTTTTTTTTATTGAAAAGTATTTGTGTACCGAAAATTTAACTGTTCCATTTTTAGTAGAAAATTCATTTCATTCATTGAAAATTGAAGTATTTTGTTGAAAATTTAATTTTTTATTTGAAAATTCGACTTTTCCATTTTTGATTGAAAATTAATTTTCTTGATTGAAAATTTATTCGTATACTTGAAAATTTAGCTTTTTAAACAAATTTTTTTCCTTTGTTACTTGCAAATTTTCCTTTTTTAGTTAAAAGTAGAAACTAGAATATTACGTTGATAATAAATTATTTTCAAGAAGTTAGGAAATTTTATCGTTCAATTTAATCAGTTTAAAAAATAATAGTAAACTTTTTGTTACATTTCTATACGCTTATTCATAGTATTTCTAGATTTCAAATAGGTCCGCGTTTTTTGGTACATGCACAGTTCAAAAAAAAAAGAAAGTAGAAGATTCTTACCATCAAACGCGTTCTGTAACTGTTCTAGATAAAAAAATCAACTGTGTTCGATAATAGTTGTTACAAGATGGTGACAGAACTGTTCTAGAACGAAAAGGTAATAATGTTCTAGAACACTGATAAAATTATGACAGAACTGTTCTAGAAATATATGATAGCACCGTTCTATAATATTTTCTATGGAATTGATCTAGAACGAATTAGGAACCAAGAATAATAACTGTTCCAGAACAGTTGTTATGTAATTGTTCTAGAACTGCCCAATCACAGACGTTCTATAACATTTGTTCCAAGTTTGTTCTAGAACTGTGCTGTAATAGTGTCATATCGAAGTTCTAGAACCCTGTTTCAAGTGTGTTTGAGATCGAATTAGGAACAAAGATTAATAATTGTTCCAGAACAGTTGTTACGTAATTTTTGTAGAACAGACCAATCAAAGACGTTCT
This sequence comes from Andricus grossulariae, assembly GCA_011634705.1. NCBI lineage: Eukaryota > Metazoa > Arthropoda > Insecta > Hymenoptera > Cynipidae > Andricus > Andricus grossulariae. The sequence continues at coordinate 10,234 of JAABKJ010003556.1, read as the reverse complement.
TTAACATTTGTTTCAAGTTTAATCTGGAATTTTTCTGTAACTGTGTTATGTCAACGTGCTATGACTGTGTTACAAATGTGTTCTAGAATAAGTCAAGAACAAAAATTGGGATCTGTTACTTAACAGTTGTTACTGAAATGTTCTAGCACTTACGAAAAGAAATACGGACTTTATTATTATCTATATTATTATAATTATTATAAATTGCATTGAATTCTTAAAATTCAATAAGAAGATACCTATTTTCATAACTAATAACGGGAAGAAAGAATTGTACTACCGCAATGTCTTTTCTAAATAAAATGTATTAAAAAAGAAGCAACGCAGCTACAGTTTTTTACGAAAGTTCTAGAACTGTTCTAGAAATTTTACAAATCAGTTGTCACAGCGTTCTAGTTCTGTTACAGATTTGTGACATAAAATTTTTGATTGAGTTCTAGAATTATACTAGAAATGTTACAGATCGGTTGTCACAGCGTTCTAGATCTGTTACAGATTCATTAGACAACACTTGTAATTAAGTTATAGAATTGTTCTAGAAATGTTACAAATCGGTTGTCACAGCGTTCTAGTTCTGTTACAGATTTGTTACACAGCGTTTGAAATTGAGTTCTAGAATTGTTCTAGAAATATTATAGATAGGTTGTTACAGCGTTCCAGAACTGTTACAGAATTGTTACATAAAACTTGTAACAAAGTTCTAGAATTGTTCTAGAAATGTAACAGGTCGTGTGTCACAGCGTTCTAGAACTGTTACCTGTGCCTTTTATTCGGTTTTCATCTCGTTTTATCTTTTTGATTTCCAATTTTTTTTCGACCCACCACCACACGACTCAAGATACTAATTGTGTGATGATAAAATTGTAATGGACGACCGCACAGGTGGACTTTGAAACTAATCTCATTCTGGAGATAAGCAGAACTTTCTGTGGGGTAAATATTAGCTAACTCTACGAGGGAAAGGTACTCTAACTTTGCAAACCAACATTGCAGGGCAGGGACGAGTTGAAACTCTGGACGACCGCCCTCGCGGCTGGCAAACACATAACTTACTCTGTAGTAAGGTACTAGCTCAGGCGCAACAACAAGCCTGCCTGCCTGGCCATGCAAAGGAGAGCCGTAATTTATATTCGTTTTCAGTGTTTTCGAGCTGAGCACAGTTGGTGCCAGAGGAGGACATACGTCTTGCTTTGCTTTTGAGAAAGGAACTGAAACTTACCTCCAGGAGCGATCCTGTGGATGGGAGCTGCAGGCGCGGGCGGCACTGAACCGGCAATACTGTACAGGGTTTGTCGACTTCCGTATTTATTGAGGCCGCTGCAGTGACACGGAGTCGTCGGCGTATTAAGGCTCTCGTTTCCCCTGAAATCAGAAAAAAATGGAATCATTCTAGAACTTAGATTCTCAGTTGTAAAAGGGCAGAGCCCATTTGATCGCTGTCAACTTGCTTTCTTCACCCTCTCCACCAAACTTCCCCTCATGTAGCTTAGGGATCGCCAGACGATGCCCTACCGGAAATCTAGATTATTTCTAGAAACTTTATAGACTCAGCTCCTCTAGCGAAAGTGTAGGGCAATTTTATGGCGGTCGCCTTGTCTAGAGTTCGTCTAGAGTTCATCCAGTTGTATCTAGTAAGTTTTTCCGCGACCCTTTTCAGTCTAGCATTCGTCAAGAATCATCTTAGAGAAAGGGGTCAGTTCTAGATGATGTGCTCCTAGACGATCTTATCTAGAAATGGTCTAGATTTCCGGTAAGGATGTAGGGCGATTCCCGACTTGCAGCCGCTTACCTGAGTAGTATACCCCCACCATTGCGTCCAGCGCGTTGCCCCTCGCTTGCTTATTCTCGCCTGGGATTATATTTCAGAAGACTGGCGTCCCTTTGGGTTCCAGCAGTCAGGCTAACGGACCGCGACTAATTCAACTGCGCATGTACCGAAAAGCGCGGGTCTATTTGAAATAAATAAATACTATTAATAATAATAAAGATCAATATTTCTAACAAATTTCCACTTTTAAGAATTTATTTGAATTTATTCTGAAACATATTTAATTTCTTTAAATAATTTATTATTAATGCAATATTACAAGTTTATACTTTGTAATTTTAAATCGATCCGCGCTATTTGATACATGCGCGGTTGAAAAAGTCGCGGTCCGTTAGCATCACTGAGTTCCAGTTTGGTAATTTCTGATAGAGTTTATTACTTTAAAAATTGAAGCTTCTTAGCTTCGAAGACGCGTAAAATAAATTTAAATAGAAAAAATTATTTTAATAATTCCTGGTTAAAAAATCATTTTTTTGGTTCAAAGTTTAACTTTTTTTTATTCCAAATCAAAAACTTTTTGGTAGATGTATTAAGTATTACATATTTTGTTGAGAATTCATTTTTATTATTTACAAATTCAACTACTTGGTTGAAATTTGAACTACTTTGTGAAAAATTAATTTTGTTTTGGTTGAACTTTTTTTGTTGATAGATTATATTTTTGGGTTGAAAATTCAACGGTTTTTTTAGATAAATCGCCTTTTTCATTCCATATTCAACAACTTTGTTTAAAATTGATCTAATTTGTTGAAAATTCGTCTGTTTGGTAAAACATCATTCTTCCTGGTGGAAAAATTCATCTTTGTGGTTGAAAATCTAACTTTTTTGTTGAAAGTTCGTCTTCTTGGTACCCAAATTATCTTTCATGGTAGACCAGTCATCTTTCTTGGTTAAAAATGCAACTTTTCGGGATGAAAATTCAACTATTTTGTTATAAATTTCTTTTTTTCTTTTACCTTATCTGGTTAAAAATTCGTCTTTTTGTAAAAAATTCAGCTTTCAAGGTAGAAAAGTCAACTTTGAACTGTCTACTAAAAAATTCGTCTTTCTGGCTTAAAAATTCAACTGTTTTTCGTTGAATTTCAATGCATCTTTTTGGATTAAAAATTCAACTACTAAGATAAAGTCGTTTTTTTGGTCGATACTTAAACTATTTTGTTAAAATTTCGTTTTTTTTTCATTATATTAGACTGATGAAAAATTCGCCTTTTGGTAAAAAATTTCTCTTCCGGTAGGAAATTCATCTTTAGTAGAAAATTCGTCTTTTGGTAGAAAATTCATCTTTCAACTGTCTTCTGAAAAATCCATTTTTTTCGGTTGAAAGTTCAACTGATTTTGGATAAAAATGTATCTTTTTAGGTTGAAAATTAAACCAAATACTTGAATGAATTCGACTTTTTTGGTCGAAAATAGAACTATTTTATTAAAAATTCTTTTTCTTTCCTTTAATTCAACTAGTTGACAATTCGCCTTTTGGTAGAAAATTCATATTGTGTGTTAAATGTTCAACTATTTTGTTGAAAAATTAATTCTTATGTTGTAAATTTAGATATTTCAATTGAAATTTTATTATTTTGCTCAAAATTCCACTTTTTTGTATGAAAATGCAACTATTTTTTTAAATAATAATTTTTTTTTTGTAGAAAAGTTCTCGAAACATTTAACTTGAATTTAACTAATCTTGTTTGTCGGAGTAACAAATTATTAAATTTTAAAACAACAAGTTCATTCGGACAAGATATTAAAAAATAAAAAAAATTATTTATTTTACTTTCTAAATTACAAATAAATTTTGTTAAGTAATTAAAATATTTAGCTGACAGAAAATTGTATTAAACACTTGTGTGTATATATATAAATATTATTATTGATTTAATATAAAGAATTTAACAGATTTAAACGAATTTTCAACAAAATGTAAATTTATGAAGTTTTTGAAACAAGTAGAAAGCTTTTTAATAATTTTGAAAGGTTTCAAGAAAACAAAAAACCTTTATTATTATCCCTTAAAAAAATTTTGAAATGATTTTTATTTAAAAAAATTATTTTTTCAGGAAAATTGGAGCAGACTTCAAGAAGCTTCAAAATATTTTTTAAAATGTCGAAAAATATCACTTTAGCCAAAAAACCATCTCTTTGGTTTAAAATCTAACTACGTTGTTTGAAATTCATCTTTTTTAGTAATAAATTAACCTTCTGCGTAGAAAATTCACCTACTTGGTTAAAAATTCAATTTGTTTTCAAACATTTATATTTTTCATTGAAAAATTTAACATTTTTGTAGACAATTGATGGCGTTCAGTAAACATTTAATTTTTTCTAGTTACAAATTTCGCTGTATTTTTAATTTCAATTCCTGGAACTTAACGACTTTTTTTCAAGTGTATTTCTATGCTAAAAAATCCTACATATGCTCAAAAAAATTTTTAACCACAAGTTATAAAAATAATTCAATTGAGTACCAAAATCCGAATTAAAAAAAATTATCGACCTACAGGAATTTGAACTACAATCTACAAATTTGTTAATAATCACTTTTTTATACAACAAGTAGTTTTTTTTTATTCGTAAAAAACAACATCAAATATAAGAAAAAAAAATTGGACAAACGACGAAAGCTACAGAAAATAATAATAAAACCAAAGTTGTTCACCCAAAAAAGAGCTACCAAATTTTTATCAATCATTTATTAAAAGGATGCGTAGTTTTTGTTTTATTCGTAAAAAACAAAATTGAGAATAAAAAAAAAATTTTGACAAAAACGACGCAAGATTTGAAAAAAATAAATAGACAACAGTTACTCTTCCAAAAAAGAGTGAAAACTCAACTAAATTTGGCGTCAATAAGTTTTTGATAGAACGCGTACTTTTTGTTCCAATCGTAATATATAACATAAAAAAATAAAAAAATAAAATTTTTTGAAAAACGACACAAGGAACGAAAACAATTATTAGAAAAAAGTTGGTCACCCAAAAAGGATCTACAAATTTGTTATTAATAATTTCTAGATAGAACGAGTAGATTTTCTTTTAATCGCAAAAAATAAGATTTAAAAAAAAATAAGATTTTTGGAAAAACGAAACAACAGACGAAAAAAACGAAAAGACAAACGTTGTTCAACCCAAAAATATCTACAAATTTGTGATAAACTTTTGTTATAAATATATATTGAAAATTATCTTTGTGAAAAAGGAGGGAAGCTACAATAACATTTTACTTAACAAAATTTTTCGCCTAAATTATATCCACAAATTTGCTTAGAACCACCTGACGCTCGGATGCGTATTTTCAGGTTAAATCGTATAAAATAAGATTGAACATAAAAAAATTAAATTTATGGAAAAACGACACTAGTTGCAATAAAACATTTAATGAAAAAATGTTTTTTTTTTAATAGGATGCAAACTATTTTTGAATTATAAAAACAAGACAATGAAAATACTTCTGTTTCAATACCCATGCATATTATGAATTGTATTAATATAAATGTATTGAAATGATACATTTTTTAAGGGTAGCTAAGAATTAAAATTAGTGCAAAATAAGGAGCAAATATTAAAGTAATCATGAAAAATTAAATTCTTACTCCATTTTGTAATATTTGAATAAGCAGCCCCAGGCTGACGTACGTAAATAAATATAATATTAAAAAATCCATTCTCGGCCGAAAAAAGCATAAAATTTGTCAAAGAAATATGTTTTGAATTGTGATACTTATAATTATAATTGAATCTTTATTTCTCAGGAAATTCGCTGGAATTCCATGAAATCGTAAACATCCATTAAAATAGGTTTTAACCATTTGAAATTTCTTGAATATAAATTAAATTGATATGATTCTTTAAATTTATCAAAAAACACTCCTTTGAGATAAAATGCATACGCGCGTTCAAATCCCTGGAACTTTTAATTTCTAATAATTTAAACATCAAGTATTTAAAAATCTATAACAACAAATTTTGTAATATTAAGAGTTATGAAATTTCCTGCGAAGAAATCTTTATATCCTTATATTTATATTTATTTATATATCCTTCGGAATTGTTGACATCGTTGGAAATCGTAAATATCCATTAAAATAAGTAAAAATCATTTTAAATTCCTTGATCTGAAAAAAACTTTTGAATTAAATACACGCATGTTTTCAAGTCCCTGGATTTTTATTTTCTAATATGCGAAACATAAAGTACTTCAAAATCCATGACAACAAATTTATTAATATTGAGAGATCCTGAATATCTAAAAATATTATCTTTCCAAATTCTTTAGAATCTTTTAAAATAACTTGACCGAATCCATTTCGAGTCAGATAGGCAATGCAACTTCAAATCACAGAATCGGTAGCTAATGAAATATTTAAAAAAAATTAATTTTCGCGAAGTTATGACAATTTGAACTTTGAAGGTTGTTTTTCAAAAAAACACAAACTTCATTTTCTTTTTTGGTAACCTTCAATTCGTTTAAGCATCATGACGTGATTTACTGAAAAAATCTTAGAGACATGTAGCAAATCGGTAATCATTAATTAAAAGCACAAATATGCCTAAAATAATTATTTATAATTCCAATATAATTACACTTGTGGTGCCCCAAGTAGTAATTATATGAATTATTTTACATACATTAGTATTTCAAATTAATTATTATTTACTCTACACTGTTATAAATTTGTTCAGTTCTAGTATACACGGGCATATTAAATTTCCTATATGTTTACTAAAGTAACTTTGTAATTTTAGTATACTTACGTATAATAAATTTCTTTTATGAATTTATATGTATGGTGAATTTATTTAGTGTACAGTAAGGTTCGGCTTCTTTCTGCGAGGATCCGCGAAGCCTTATTTTTAAAAGGGTATGATCAATTCATTAACGTAAACGTAGCTCAACTTTATGATTATTTAAAAATTAAAACTTCGTTCTTTCATTTCATTTTTCATCTGATCATGTTTACAGGTGATGAGGATGGAACCTACGCGAAATGGAACGCGTATACTGAATTTATTATATGCGTTTCCTAAATTTCGTATACATACATACTGAATTTAGTATTAGCGTATACTAAATTTCATGTACGTGCATACTAAATTCAGTATATGCATATATTAAATTTACTGTACGCTGGTATACTAAATTAAATTTCATGTTGTGCATTCTTGCTTCCATTACATGTATACTTAATCTGCACTACACTGTTAAAAATGTTTGGAATTCTACAACACTTCTACAATACATGGGTAAGGTAAAATTCCAAACAAGACATTGGAATGGCGAAACTGCAATACATGTATTGTACGTGTTGTAATTGGCAGAATCACCGTAGCGCGAACTCTACGAAATAGTGTAAAATTCCAATACATCATGTATTGTAGCGTTACCTTACGTTTCGGAAATAAGCTTCCAGTACATTTATTGGAAGTTTCCAACAGAAATTTTTCACAGTGTAGTGTAATAACGTTAAATTAATGTAATGTTAAGTAATCATCACGTATCCCTAGGTTTTCATTGTTTTTAAAATATTAATTTTGTCAAAAATTGCCAAAAAGTTGCCAAAAAGTTTGATAGACCAAAAACGTTGTATTGTTTCAAATAAATTTTACTTTACACACAAAATTTTTCTAACTTGGCCTCAACGGCCTTTACGGTAAATATATAATACCTATGAAGTAGAAAATTTAATATCAAGTCAAAACATGTTGGCAATCAATGAAATTTAATTTTCAAGACAAAAAGATGAATTTTCTACGAAACACTTGAATTTCTAAACGAAAAATATGAGTATTTAAAGAAAAAAGTTTATTTCCAATCAAATAGTTGAATTTTCTACTCAGATAGTTGGACCAAAAAGACGAATTTTCAACCAGAGAAATTAATTTTCAACTAAAATGATGAATCTTCAAAAACAAAAATTACTTTGTCACAAATGAGTTCAATTTTCGACCAAAAAAGCTGAATTCGCAGCAAAAAATGTAACAGTTGATATTTGAGTCAAATGAGATTCTGCAGTCGAAAAAAATTTGTCAAAGGAATTGTTGAATTTTTAATCCAAAAAGACGAGTTTCCCACACCACATTTGAATTTGCAACAACAAAAAAATGAATTTTTGACAAAAAAGTTAATTTCAAACTAAATAGTTGAACTTTCTATAAAATCGTTGAAGTTTCAGCCAAAAAATATGATACTGAACACAAAGTGTATGTACTGAAAAGAATATGCTGAAGAAAAATTATGAGAATGAGGAATCAAGATCTAGTTGATAATAAAAATGCATTAAAAATTCACACATGACCGTTTTTAAATTCTGTAGTTAATTTATTTTTCATCTTTGATTTTATTAAATTTTTTTCTGATGTATTTTTATCCGTACAAGCCTCATTTTTGTGACATCAAAAAGTTACACATTTTCATGTCGCCAAAAAATATCATTTTTGAAGAAGAAAAAAAACGGACCATAGCTTCTTGAAGTTCAAATTTCCAGCTGTCTATTAACCACATGTAAAATTATTTTAGCGTTTTTTCTTCAAAATACAATCATTTAAGAAAAGAAAAACACTTTTTTGAAAAAAATTAAATATTTTTTCTCACTTTTTTGTTCAAATTGTTCTTTATTATTATTCTAACCAGCACCATAATAATCCTGACTGTATTTACTTTTGATTAATAAAAAGGAAGTTGAAATTGGTTGAATAGATTTGGAGATATACTCCCACAAAGTTGGTGGGTTAGCGTAACCCACGATGTACTCAAAGAATAAAAATGAACGGTTTAGTCAGAGGGTTAATTAAATTTCAAATTATTTAATTTACTGAATACTACAAATTTAAAATGTCTCAAGTGTTAAGGCTTTAAATATTTTTGAAATTCCGATTAACTCTTTGAAGAACATCGTAACGTAAGAAACACCTTTATTTTGCAATTTCTGGTATATATATATTTTTTTATCGTATAAACAGCTCTTCCTTTTCTCCCGAAATCAAAAGCAAAATGAAAAAATTAGATTTTATAATTTTGCTTCTTTTCACTTCTTTCTACTCTAAAACGGTTAGTAGATGCATAAGAAAGTAAATTCTTATACACAAAAAAGTGCTTAAAAAAGTTTAAAAAAAACTTTTACAAAATTCTTAGAGGTGTAAATGGTTTAATTCATAATACAAACGCTGTAAATTTGAAATTAGTCTACTTTTTCATTTTTTACGTACAATTATTTAATTATAAAGGTTATAAATTGCCGTTGTGAATAGTAAGTAGAATATTTTAAGAAATTTTATTTCAAACCAAAAACATTTGTATACTTCCGCCTCAATGCAGCTGGAAAAGTATTGAATTTAAACTGCTTTGAATGAAAGATATATTTCGAAAAGAAAACTGAAACCAGTAACCGACTTTTAAAAAGAGCGACCAAAAGTAAGAAGGTTAATCGCTGACTTAAAACAAACATCGAAAGCAGTATTTGTTCACATTTTTTACGTGTAACTTTAAGCAATTAGAAAAATGCAGTAAAAAAAGTCCTCGCAAGTTTCGCGGATTTTCATCAATTATTTTATGAGAAATAAATCCTATTGAATTCACGTCTGTTTTCCAGTGACCTAAATGCATTTGGGAAAAAATTTGCAAGACCTAGGAATCAAAATTGGAAAAACGGCAAATTTTTAAAATTTTGATTTTGGTATTTAATGCGATTATCTTCATAACTTGTGGTTTACACATTTTGCTGAGCATGTGTAAACTTTTTTAGACTAGAAATACACTTTATACCAGTTTATTTATATGATAAAAAGTACCACATATGTTTACAAAAATATTTAAATGGCAAGTTATAAAGAATACCAAAATCAAACATTTTTTTAATTCGCTGTATTTCAAATTTCGATTCCAGGGCCTTGGTGATTTTCTTTCTCGTGCACTTTTATGACTAGAAAGTTTTCAAGTACCCGGAAAAATTCTTCTGGTTTTAACCATTTTTTCCCGAAAGCATGGGTGAATTGGACATGAATTATATCTTAGAAAATAATGGATTAAATTCAGCAAAAAAATGGCAAGATTTTTTTGACATTCAGGCATGTAAAAAAAATTGAAACTTAGGAAAATTTTAAAACTCTGTGAATAAGAAATGATATTCTAAATTGTTTATACTTTTTTAGGCTCCCAATACGCTACCTGTTCATGTTGTAGTGATATACATACAATAATTATATTTTTCCCAATTATAATGACAATAGGGTCATCCACAAAAATTTTATTTGCCTTATAGTTGAGTTTTTTATAAACTTTGACTCCCAAAGAATTAAAATGTGAAATTAAAACTTAATTTCGTTTGTTTAATAATTTATAATAATTTATTAAAAAGTGATAAAATATCCACCGTAAATGTCGATTTATAAAAGAAAACATGTGGCGCCCTCACGG
>JAABKJ010003555.1:0-25805 GCA_011634705.1 Andricus grossulariae | reverse complement strand
GTTCCTGCGTGGGTGGGACACCCTGATAGTATGTGTTCTAGGTACTCAACGTGTGTATGACACGCTCTGCACCTATCTTTCTGCAAGTATCTTCTTTCAACTTCAGTGTTTACGGGATCTTGTATACCCCTCTCCAAAAAGTCTCTACCTCGTTGGGCGTGGGTGGATTTTTGACAGAAACAGAATGAAAATTCCTAGCAGTGGCTATCAAGATTCAGAGTTTCACAATTCTCCCTTTTTTACATTTTAAAGGATGTATATCAAATTTTTTGATATTTTCGTATATTTTTTGGCCGATTCAATAAAAAGAAACTTGATTTCTTCCAACATAACTACTAGGGTGGCCCACAAATATACACTTTGGAATTTTCGACCAGCGACGACGCCAAATCGTTCTCTCGTAGAAACAAATAAATACATTTTTTTTTTTTTTTAAATAAAATGATTTTTAGTACGTTGTGGAGCAATTTTTGTGTTTTATTGAGTTTAACACGTAAAACGTTGCTCTCGATAGTTGCATAAAATTGCAATATTTTTTGACTCGTAGCGAGCCTCAGATATGATTGTTTAACTTCAAATTTTCGCACTCGAGGTCTGACATAGTTCTCCGTGACTTCGAAAAACGAACTGTGTTCGTTATCGAATTTTCGGTACCAAATGGCATCGTAGGAATTCAGCAAGTTACCCCTGACTCGATCCGTCCACTCAAAAGTTCCCTCGTCTCGTCGCACTGTGGGGCAATAAAACTTCTTTCGGATTAGTTAGTTCAGAGCTTGCAACTTTGATCCGATTTGAGCATTTTTGTTTTAAATGAAAGCTTATTAAATTTCAATGAAATTTGTGCTACCTAATTTTGGCTTCTTATCTATTAACTTTTTTTTATAGAACAAAGTTGGGATTAAAATTGTTTTTTTTTTTATAAACGATCCTAATTATTTTCCAACCACGTACATTTACGCAAAACATCATGATATCAGGGAATACACTCGTTACAAATAATATGCTGCAAATTACAACATTTTAACAATTTCTTTCATTTCTGAATTATCATTCCATTTCATATTAGAACACTGCCCAAAAGTTGGTACAATTAGGTGTGCAAATCATTTTTCAATGAAATGTTATAAATCACCAGATACGCATCCGCAGATTTGGATAAAATGTATATTCACAGAAAGCTTAGAATTTCTAGCTTTTAACCCCGAATAGATATAATGGACATTTTAGGATATTCTGAGATATCAATTAAAATAAATATATACCCCAGAGTGCCGCTATAGTGGCCCTTTCTGGATTCAGACTCTTCGAGTTTTGCAATTATATAATTATTTCAAATAATATTTCAGAATATCTGAAACGTCCATTATATCAATTCAGGGTTATAAACTAAAAATTCTAAGTTTTCTTTTAATATGCATTATATAAAAATCTGAGGATACGTGTTTTGAAATATTCGGAATTGAAATTTTCAATTTCAAAACCATAGAAAGGACACATATTTTTGATAAATTGTTACCACTATTTTAAATTTGGTCAAAATTCCTTTCGAATGCATTAGCCACAAACTTTATTTTGTTTCATTTTGATGCAATCACACTTAATTGACAAATGGCCTGCACACCTAATTGTGCCAACTACAATTTACCGCAGTTTGAGGAAAATCGAAAAAAGTTTTTTTGGGGAGCTGTGCGTCCTTATGAAATGGAATGCCTGACATATTTTCGTCAATTTTCAACCGGCGGACAATTGTTTTTTTTTTATAAACAATTTGATAAAGAATCTGCGGTTTCGTCATTTTTGAAGAGTGAGCAACTGTTTCTCTAAAAAGTTTAAGTTTTACTCTCTACGGTGGCTTTAGATGCTGTGCATATATTGTCGCCTGACAAAGTCTTCTTATAAATACGGTCTTTTCTGAGTCACTGGAAATCGATTTCGTAACAAAAACCAACATCCTGTTAGAAACCTCATCTGGAACAACTCCATAGGCTCGTTCTACGGGCAAGAGGAGGAAGGACTCCAAATCTGGGCTCCGTAGGGGGACCAGAAGCATCCGGAGATTCCCCAAATTAGCCTATCAATGGCTCAAACAGGAATCTCCATGATGAAGATTAATTTGCACCATAGAAAAGGTGCCTCGGCGGCTCTAACAAGGCGTATGTTAGTGGTACATAAGGGGCCACGCGAAAAAACACTGAGGGCATGCTTATCCGTCATAGGTATGGATCGAATTTTGGTTCCTAAGCTCTGTTTCAGGGACCTCACCGTTATTAAGGTGAGACTCAGGTGCAGAAGCGGAGAAGGTCTAAAGATGTATATCGCCTCGGCTTATTTCCCTGGCGATGCTGTGGGGCCCCACCTCCTAGAGAGATGAAGGCTCTAATTCAGCACTAACAGGAGGAGAGCAGGATTCCTCTGCTGTTGGACTGTTACGCAAACTCCCACCATACAGTGTGGGAAAGCACAAACATCAACGAACCCAGGAATCAAAAAACCCAGGAATACACTTTGGGACGCATATAAAGAGGAACTCAAAGGAAGGCTAGTGGAATTCCCCACAAGCGACGGTAATGTAGATGAGTAAGCGTACGCCGCGGGTTTTCTGCGAAGGGCTCTAATTGAATAAATGCATAATATGAGATCAATTTTGCTACAAGTACAATTATGTCTAGGAAAGTAGTAGAATGGTGGAACACCCACCTGGAGAAACTCCGTAAAGAGACTAGAGCGTTGTTCAACAGGGCACTCTACTCCGCTGTCCTTAAACCAAGGCGGCCATGGTCTGGTGGCCACGGGTAAAACTTGAAACGATGCAGGACAGGCTGCGATGATTGCAAACGCAAGCATTTAGGGGTGTAACGGGAGCACTGGTCACCACGCCCACAGCGACGATAGGATTTGTGCTCTGTGAAGAACTCCTAAATGTTGCGATAACTGCCAGGGCGGCACATGCGATGGGTCGCCTGATAAGTGCAACTAGATGGACTTGGTGGACTAAACACTCTAGGCTCTCAAGTGACATCAGCACACTGCCAATTGTAGAAATGAGGCAAAAAATAAAATAAAATGCTTCAACTTGACCAAGACTTACCGCGTCTGCAGCCCAAGCAGGGATATGTGGGAAGCAAATGGTAACCCGCTCCTTCAAGGTGAAATCTGGTACACAAACGGCTCCAAAGGAGTGGGAGGTTCAGGAGCTGGAATCTATGAAAGCCCAGGAAGGAGGGGAATAGGTATCCTGCTTGGACGGCATGCCGCCGTTTTCCAGGCGGAGGTCCTGGCCGTCCTTCGATGTGCTGAGACATTTTCAGAAAAAAAACGCTGCTTGTAGACAGATTACAATCTGCTCGGATAGCCAAGCGACATTAATTGCAATTGGGAAATAAGACATAACATCAGAGCTGGTTTGGGAATGCAAAAAGGCATTAAACCAACTTGCAAAAAAGAATAACGTGACTCTCATATGGGTTTCTGATCACACAGGGATCAAGGGCAACGAAAAAGCGGACCAGTTGGCAAATTGTGGCGCAGCAAGTGAATACATAGCACCGGAACCGGTACTGGGACTAGCGTCTTGCTGCATCGGGATGGTCATCAAAAGCAGGATTCGGACAAAGCACCGGGAATATTGGAAACAAACTTAGGGTTGCTGACAGGTGAAAGCCATCCTGGGCTACACGTACAGGATGGACAGAGCCAAGGAAATCCTGGGTTTACCCAAGAAAGACATAAAGACAGTGGTTCAGATGCTTACGGGGCACAACCATCTGAACTATCACGTGCACAAAATGGGGTACAACCCCACGACAGAGTGCAGGAAATGCGGCAAGGATGATAAAACATTCCTGCCTGACTAATGCCCGTGCCCGGCATTAGCTAGGCTCAGGCAACAAACCCTCGGGGTCCACTTTATGGGACCTGAGGACATTATAACGCGACCAGTGGTTGCCATACTGGGCTTCACCAATAGGTCTAGATTCAACTACTGGGAGCGAATAGTTGAAGGTGTGGCACAATAGGCTTTATAGATTGAGCGCCAGGGAGCTCCATCGGGGCTTCCTGCCCACTTGTAAACTAAACTAAACTGCTTTTATGCAAACTTCGTAGGAAGTCCTAGTGGATTTTAATTATCAAGCGTTGGTAGGTTTAATGTGAGGCAAGGTGAGCATGGTACGAGAGCAGAGAGTCAGTTAGAAAATAGTTTTGGTGGCGTCGAGCCGTTTTGAAAACGTTAATAAAATTCAAGCATGGTAATTGTGAGGCTGTTGAATCGTATCGCGGACCGATGTTGCTGGCAATTGCCCGATTGCCAATTTTTCTGTTCACCATAATATTTATATATTTCCTTTTTCCGAATTTCAAAATAACCTAACATTCATTTGCCCGAATTTCTGTTTGTCATATTTTACATATATCTGAATTATCATTTGACATCATCAAATTTTTTCCGAATAACCACGTAACCTATTATTTATTTATACGAATCGCCATTTGTCATAATTCCCACGTTATAGAATTTCCATGTAACGGAAATATGTTATTGTTCTACAGTACATTCGGCCTAAAATAGTGGCGTGAAATTAATAATCAGCCAATCAGAATTTTTTATTGGAATTTCGCGCCTTTATTTTAGGCCGGATGTACTGTAGGTCAAATGAAATTTCGGTTACATGACAATTTTATGAAGTGGGAATTATGACAAATGACGATTCGTGTGAGTAAATGTAAACAAATAGAAATTCGTGCAAATGAATATTAGGTTATGTGTAAATTCGGAAAAATAAAAATGGTGGCAAATAAAAATTCAGAAAAATAAAAATGATATTGAATTAAAAAGTGCAATAAATAAATATTGTGGTAAATAGAAAGTCGGAAACGTAAAAATTATGTCAAATGAGGATTCGATATAATAGAAATGAGTGTCTGTGCTATAGTTAATGTTTTAAACCAAAAACTACGCATTACTTTAGTGAGGCATGATATTCTTAAAGCATCAGTTTCACGGTTCCGCCGAGTAACACTCCTTTCAAAATGATAAGGTCGTAAATCGCATGCGATAAAAGTTCGTATCAGACTTTGAAAAACAAAATTTACGACGTATGCCACATAACCCCGTCCAGTGACAGTATAAACAAAGCTGATCATTAATATTGTGGTCCATGAAATATAGAAACTGCTGCATAAATGAAACTATTTATCTTTCTTATCATTGTTATTATTGAAAATGGGCAGGGCCATCTAAGTCCCATAGCATTGAGGTTGTCTGATGTAACCTATTGTACTGTACCCTTGAATCCATTCCTCTTTAATAAGGTCGGTTTTCGCCATATAGGCGATTATTGCCCCATGAGCTATGTCTAAAAAATCATTTGGTTCACAGAAATTATTTCCAAAATGCTTCACAGAAATTATTTCCAAAATGCTTCACTCTGAGGCTTACAAGCACATCACAGTCGCAGAGGATGTGATGTGCTATTTCTTCACTGAAGCGACATACTCGACAGCGACCACGCTGTCGATTTTTATGTTAGTCAGGTGCTTCTTTAAGGAGTTTTTTAGGCTTTCCTAAACATGGTTCTTTGATAAAATTTTTAGAGTGTTTCGATCCTTTAGCCATCTTCCAATACCTCGCGTTTCCCTACAAGAGCCATTTTTAATGGCATGCTTAGACGAAGCATACGAGGGTCCGCAGTATGGTTCAGGTCCGTTGAGTGCTTTTGTAGTCACACTTTTTGCAAGCATATCTGATTTCTCGTTACATTCAATGCTTTCATGTTCAGGAACCCAGATCAGGTTGACCCATATTTTAACGGGTACTTCGAGAAGTTCTTGTAGGCAACTCCAAATAAGTCTGGATGTGAACTCCGATTGGAGAACTTTCAAAGCAGCTTGGCTGTCGGGGCGTATATAAATGTGGTGGTTAACAAACCCACGTTTACGAGTGTCCTCTAGGCAGGCCTAGATGGCCACACTTTCATCTTGAAATATGGTAGGGAATTTGCCCAGTATGATTGTTATTTCCGCAATATATTTCGTCCCAAGTACTCCACCTTCAGAGCCATGAGAGTCTTTAGAGTCGTCTGTATACCAGACGAGTCCTCCCGTTATAAATAAATTGCTTCTCCTCTATTTATCATGCCAATTCTCCCTTTTTGGGAAGATCATCTTAAAGGGCTTAATAATCGAGTATTCTTTAAGCATGTTATCCTCATAGTAGCATTCTCTCCCTGGCTTTGGTATAAAGATCGCTTTGACCTTCTCCCATGCCACAAAGATATCCCATAGCTATGCACGCCCTAAAAATATTACACAATGGTATAATCAAATCATCCAAACCTTCTTGAATAAACGCTGGGAATATACCATATTTCCCAGCGGCCTTGAATGCATCGGAAGGCCGAACGATCCACCTAATTTCTTATTGCGTTATTATCCGGCTTGCCATCCACCAGTCATCTCCACTGGCCCTATCCTCCAGTCCGTCAGAGGAGTTCGGCCTAAGAGCCCCCTCCACAGACGGGTACCCAGGTCCGGAACCAGGGAGTGGAGTTTCGCAGTACCAGGTACATTTTGTAATGCCCTAACAATGGCCCCTCCATGAGTTTCTTTTAGCTGCTTGTATTTCGTTAGTATATCTTGCTACACTAACCTTATAAAAGTCCCAATCTCCAGCTTTCTTGGCTCTATTAAATAGGCTTCTAGTTTCTTATTTCAAAGCCTGAAGTCTACAATTCCACCAAGGAGCATCCTTGTATAGTTTTCTAGTACAAAGAGGACAATTATCCTCGTAACACTTATGCATGGCCTTCTTCACTATACCCACAGGTACTCACCTCTGTTGTTGATGTTCTTACTGTATTCCAGTCATCTGGTGGTTTGGTTCTCAAAAAATTCCCACTTGAAATGTTTTTAATGAGAAAGTTTCGTTAAAGGGTCCCTTTTAACATATCAAAAATACTAGAACAGATCAATTGCTAAACCGGGTTTTTTTTCGAAAACAGTTCCAAAAGTTACTTTTGCGTGGACGGATAATTCCCATTGCATTTTAGAGCAAAATTTCTAACAGAAAAAAGAAAGAGAACAAAATTATGAGAAAATTTTGTTAAAAAAAAAATAATCAGCTATCTTTCATAGGTTTCGAGTTAGGATATATTGAACAAACCCCACTTTTTTGGATTTTCAGCGAAAAATCACTATGTTTCAAAAAAGACTGTGTACCTTTGCACCTAATTACTACACGGAAATTTGCTTCACAGGTGAGTGAAAGTAGACTCAACTTGCTGTGATTTAAAAAAAAGAACAATGTCCTACCTATAATAAATAGGTCACATGTTATGAACCCTCAAAGTTGGCCATTTTTGCCTGTTTTTACGGGCAAAAAAGTGGAGTTCAGTTTTCTCAAAATAAATCGAGTCACGTTTAGTTTGCATTAATGATACCAGAAGGTGAAAAAGAGTCTATAAAATTTTGCGTACATCTAAAAAAAAAATTCTTTTAGACCTATTATTTTGGGAATTGCAAGGTTTCAAAAATTTCATTTTTTTTTTTGCATTTTCGACTAAAAACGAAAAAGTTGTGTGTTTTTTTAAATACCTCGTTTCCTGTCGATCCTTCGACAAAGTTTATACAGAACAAATGAAAGTGGAGTCAATTTAGCGTAATGTCAAAGAAAAAGAAACTGTCCTAGCCCTAATAGGTCACGAGATATGACCTTGGAAAGTGCACTCTTCCTGCACAGAGGCAGTTAAGCGTACCGTAAAGTAGAACTGCGCTAATGTTTCGAATTTGTTGTCCCAAATAAGTGTAGATATCTCGTTTATCATGTATATAACGTCTTTTGTAATTGATAAATAAATAATTGTTTATAACAAAAGCTTGCTGTCACCACTAGTGAATACTTTTCGGCCCTTTTTTAGTATTTTCGTGGCAAAAAAGTGATTCTAATTGATTGAAAATGTGTGCTGTTTTTTTATCAATAAACAAATATTTTTTGGTAATAATTGTTCATAACAAAATCTTGCCATAGCCACTTTTTAATACTTTTTGAATACTTTTCTTACAAAAAAGTATTGAATCTGTCTCCACGGCCTAACTAGGGAGGCTGCCAGATGGCAGAGTGGGTGAGGCTCACTTTGCTGTCCAAAGAAGTCCGCGTCATTCACTGTGCCATGGTGTACACCTGGCACCCGAGAGTTATATTTCCAGAACGTTGAAAAACAACAAAATGCACCGAGATCGAACTCGGTGAAGGTGCCCACATTCGGGGTACTAATCTTGAGAATAAACGTGGGTGTGGGACAATATGCTTTATAGCCTGAACGTCAGGGGGGCCCTCCCGGGCTCCCCGAATCACATTACAACTAATTAACAAACTAATTACCTAATGTAATAAAAAAAATCAATATATTTTGAGTAAATACATGTCTCCAAAAGTGTCAGTTATGCAATATTTGCACCTTATTATTTTTACACGAACTATTAGCATAACATTTCAAATTACACTGAACCAACATTTACATTTTTTATCAATGAAATATCGCTTGCAATTTCAATAGATCTTAGAGCCTGTCTAGAGTACAAATTGTGCCACAGAAATAGATTTCCACTTACAGAGTGTTGACAGTTTTTTTTACAGTTAACTGACATTCCTTCCTCTCAAGTAAATCCTCGTTCTTCTTCATGTTACCGTAATTTTTTAGAAGGGTTTAATGCAATTGAGCTAATTGAATAATCTACAATAAAAATTATTTCAAGAAACTTGAATATACATACAATTTTATAACAAATAAAACATTTTCTCTGTATTGCACTTACACAGTAGCGAGTGGAGTGACGATTGCAGTGCCATATCGTGATTCCTTTTTCCGCTGCTGGCACAGAATTTCAGAACGGCGTGTTGTGCCCCTGTGTATTTGCAATATAAAAATAAATAGGTATAAATATTGCATAACTGATACTTTCAGAAGCATGTATCTCCTCAAAATATTTTCAACCATTTTTTACTATTTTAATTATTTTATATTTATATAATAACGTGATGTACACTAGGGTGATTCTAAATTATATTTGTTAAAAATACTTTCGAATAGAGGGCATGTCCTCCCTCCACCTCCATTTTGTGAGGTTCCTGGAGAAAAAATACCCTCCAAGTTTGAGCAAAATCGGTTAATATTAAGACATGCCGTAAAGCAGGGGCCATGAGCGAGGGGAAATTTAGTAATTTTTATTCACTGGCCAGATGTCTTTTTTCCACCACTAAGCCTCCTCCCTCAGCATGGAAAACTTCCATGCTTCCAAATTTCCCATCGCTAAAGAGGCCTGCCGTAAAGGTCTGGAAACCCCATAAGCTTAAGATGAGAAAATGTTTGTTTGCACAAAAATAAGATTCGCGTTTCTGGGTTTAAATTTAGCTCGCGTGAGATTATTAGATTTTTTCGGGAGTCTCCAAGGAATGATTTTTGATAAATTATTTTGAATCTTAACCCCCCCCCCCTCTCTGTGGAGCCCCAAAAGTGTGCCAATAAACAGAAATTGACAATTTTGCTGAAAAGTGACACATATAAGATCTGTTATTCCCTTTTTTTGCCATACATTATTTTTACTCGACAAGTGAAATGTTTTTAAGCATTTTTAGAATATTCTTTAATTGTTTAAACAATTTCCATTTGTTTCAATACATTTTTTTTACTAACTCACTGAAATGTACTTATTTTACGTTTAATTGGACAATTAGTCATTCTTCAAAAGATTGATATTGGTGTCAAGCACTTACCACTTGTTCGAACATTTAATTACACTAGAGGCTGGATTTAACCAGGCCGTATTTACTAGTTCCGAGAATTGCTGTCGCAGCTGGTGCGCTTCGGCTTCACCCAAGGTGTGAAAACACCAGCAGCGAAAAGGCGTGCGTGGGTACTCACTCGCGTATATTGCGCAATATTATGTATTCCAAATAGAAACGATTCACACGGCCCTGACTGTTTATGTTCGGACGGGCTCGATTTAGCTTCAAGACTATTGCGAGCAATGTCCAAAACCTCAATTAAATTCAGCCTCAAGTGTATTATTTAGTTTTAACTTCTTCTTAAAAAGCTGTAAAAAAACGCTAGTTTAAAAAAAAATTTAACATTGTGGCTTATTATTGAATATTTACATTACTCAGATATTACTATCCCAATCTTTAAAAAATTCATACTTGTTTAAATATTTTTTTTTGTTCAAACAATTTTTACTGCAATAAATGCTTCAAACTGATATTTTTTGTAATTAATGCGGTAATTTGTCATTGCTAAGTGCAAAATTTTATGATAAAACCAGTATCCAATTGCTTAAACAATTTATTAAATGTACATATTGACGGAAATGCGATCAGGAAATCCGATTTTTTCTTCAAAATTTGCTTAAGTGTCTCGTCGATCGTTAAATATTTAATTGCTATACAAATTCTTTAAGTCATTGATATTTGTTTTAAAAAAATTTCACATTTGTCATGAAAAGTTTTTTTCCGTAAGGTTTTACTCTATAAAAATTACATTTAATTTTCTCGTGCTGAAGTTTTTTCTTCCATTTTTTCCTTTTAATCAACTTCACAGACTGCTGAGTATTGTTCCTCTCGAAACTGAAAGTAAGGTTTTTATTTCATTTTTTTTCTTTTAATTTTCATGATCAATATAAAAAATTGTTTAAACAAATATTGATTATTTCAATAATTTGTATAGCATTCAAGTATTTAAAAATAAAAGACATGATTAATCCTGAATAAATTATTTAAACAATTCGATAGTAGTTCTAAGAAAAAATATAGCTCTGAACAATGACCAATTACTGCGTTAATTACAGAAAAATATAAATTTCAGACCTGTATTTCAGAACAAAATTCTTTAAACAAAAAAAAATCAATCTAAACAAATACGACTATGTTACATAATAAGGGGAGTAATATATGAGTGACGTAGATATTTAATAATAAGCGAAAAAATTAACCAAATAAAAAACTCGCTAATTAATTAATAAATAAGTTTTAAAAAGTTTAAACAAATGCGAATCCTTAAAACAATTGAAAATTAGTTTTCAAATTCTTAAAAACATTTTAATTGTCACATAAAAATAATGTATGGCAAAAAAGGGAATAACAGATCTTATATGTGTCATTTTTGCGCAAAATAGTCAATTTCAGTAGTTTTGGGTCATTTTTGTGGCTCGATAATTGCGGGGGGGGGGCGAAGGGCGTCAACGTTCAAAGTAATCTGACGGAAATCATTCATTGGAGACTCCTTAACAAATAATAATAATCTTCCGCAAGCTAAGTTTAAGCTCGTAAACGTGAATCTCATTTTCCGAAAACAATTTGCGGCACGCCTTAATATTAACCGAATTGGCTCAAACTTGTAAAGAATTTTTTCCGGGATCCTCACAAAATTTACAAGAAATAGATTGCTGTTCAACAGCAAGTATCATGTTTATAATTTTATGTGGTATATTATATATATATAATAATAGTAGTAGAAGTAATATTTCAAGAAACTGAAAATTAAAAATCATTTCAGGATGACATGCGAATGAACAATCAAATACTCTCTACAAGTAAAAGGGTTCCTTTTGTAAGCCCCTTTGAAAGATACAAACGCGTAATGCCTATGATTGCTGAGCATGAGGCGGAAGAAAGAGAGAGGCGTTCGAAAGAAAAAAAGAAAGAGTATAAGTTAACCAACAGCGAAAAGACTGAAAGTATGAATAGAGTGTACGAATACTTCAAACTTCACGTTGAGAATAAAAGTGACGTGGAAACCAACATAAATGTTCCTCTGAGTCAAATGCATAGCAAAAAACGAAAAATTGCCGGCAGTGCTCAAAATAATTCAAATGAAGCTTCTGTATATCAGTCCTCTTTGCAACCAGAAACATTGAAGAGCCAAATTGTGATAGCAAATGTAAATATAGCAAAAAAGGAAGATATATGTAATAAGTTTATTGATCAGGCGAATTACCATCCAAGAAGAAGAAAAAATGAAGAACATGAATTGGTTCAACCACTGAGGTGAGTAATTTGTTTCCTGAAACGCAAAAATCACATTTTTATATTATCATCGTACGTACAGATTGTGTAAGATCGATGGGTTTTTTTTTTAAATCGTAGAAGGTGAGGAAGTCTTGCATATGGCACCCAGCTCATGACTGGGTAGTTTCGGATTCTTACCGACTAAATTCCCTATCCCTTTCTGCCTACCCATGTTGCTGGAAACCGCTTTCGCATTACTTCAGAGACTTAGGTCACAGGCCAGTGCGCCGAATCGGCTCTTTCCATCGTGGATGTCCTCCATCTTCCGAGTTCTTCTACTTACCCATATTCGGCAACCAGTATCAGATGTTTGGTGGATTCGTTGTTGACTCCAATTTTCCCTAAACTTTCTTCTTAATTCCTCGCCGTGGAGGGCGGACGCTGTGGTGCCAGATTTTGACAGACTGACGCCTTTGTCCCTCCTGTCCAGACTTCCAGCAGATTTTGCTACGTGCTTCTCTGGTGCACTCTCGAGCTACGCAGCCATACTCGTTGTAGCGGTAGCTCCGAGTTTGATCAGTTAACGTTTTCACCCGGTAATACGCCCATCCCACCTTCATTCTGGCCGCTTTCTCTAGTTTCGCGGCGGGCTACATTTATCCAATATTCTCACAAGTAACTTCAATTCTATATTTCAATAATTTATTCATTGAGTGATTATTAAATAGGGTATTTAAAGCAAATTATAGAACGCAGCCTAATGTATTGTGGGCAGAATTATGTTAGATTGATTTCTTTATACAGTTTTCATTAGGTTATAGAATTTGACAGGGGCCATTGAATTAAATAAATCAATATAATTTTTCAGCACTAACTTATTGAAAAAAATTGAATATTAGAAAATTTGATAAAAACGGTCTTAAGGTACATTTTAGGAAAAAATTATTTTCGTCACACGAGAAAAAAATAAGTAATTTATTCTATAGACGTGCACTTTTAACCAAGAATTATTACTGAAGTTTACATACTCTATTTATGACGCTCTCTATTCATGATCAATGTCAAAACTGAAAGACAATTGAATTGCTTTCAGTGTAAAATCCAAATTTTTTCTTTTTTTCAGGTCGCGACATCTTAGCCAATTTTTGAACCTAAATCAAAAATAAATTACGCGCTATATTATTTAGAAAGTCACTAACGTAAAATTTCCAGAGAGAAAGCTGTTAATTACAGCACAAAGAAGTTTTCTGGAATGTGTTTGCATAATCGAGTTATTATTTAAGATATTATTTATGTCTAAAGTCGCTAGCGGCTGAACGTCGTGTGCGCGGACTGTATAGCTAGAATCCCAGCTGTGATTCTTAATACAATTTACCGGTGCCAAGTATAGAAATTATTCAAGTAATCAAGTATTATCTAAATATTATAAATGAAAAATAATAATATTCGGCGAATATCAGGTATTTGATGTTTATGTTTCGGTTTCCTTTTATTTTGCTTCTCTCAAAACTAGAACCACTCTATTTTACATAATGTAAAATCAATAATTTATTTTACATCATGCAATATTATTCATTTTTTCATAGTACTTTGAGATTACCCGATTACTTAATTATTTTTTATATTTGGCGCTGGTGAACAGTAATTAACAACTTTCTCGGTGGAAGTTTTTCGTTGCTCAAACGTCGCTTGATAATCCAAGCGCTTGAAGATTGAAATTTATGACTTAGATAGAAAAGTTGTACTTATTATTAAAAAGGTTATAGCTGCATTTATGTGTTATAAGTAGTACAATATAAATGCAACTAACCTCCTTACTAATATATCTAATTTTTCCCACCTGCGTTATAATACATGAATCATAATTATTCAAACATTTCAGGAAATTTTATTTTTATGAGAACAATAGGTTTTCTAATTATAGAATATATAGGTCAAGGGAACAATATCATCAAGTACGCTCCTAGTGTCCATTTTGAAGATTAAATTCTTCCCATGTTCACTATTTTGTTACACATTCAGTTTCAATGTTTGCTTGTTTCAAAGTCATAATTAAGATATGATATCTAGCATTTTACTCTGAAAAATTCATATTAATTATTTAGATTTAGATAAATCAATTTTTTTTTCGACAAATGGTTCACGATCAGTAATTTGTTTCTTTACCTTATTATCGCCTGTTAAACTTATCATTTCAGTAGGTTCAGTCCTTTTTCTGTTCGTTGATTGCTTCCAGTACTTCAAACAACTTTTCAATGGAACAATATTATGATTTTTCAGGTTTTTGTAGACTAATTCTTTCCTGCCGGAAGTAAGAAGATAGAAATGCTCTCACTATTAATCATTTCCTATTTATAATATAGTAAGGGATAAGGGCAATGTGGAGTAATCAAACAAATCATGATGAATCCATTTTTTTTTAATTATTCATGTATGGTTTGCGCATTTTCAGGACTCGAGTGATATGATTATTGACCATTGGTTCACAAAAAAATTCTATCCCATTAAACTTGCGCTTTAAAAATGCTGTAACCTTCAAAATATATTGATCAAAATCCGTATATTTTATACTAAAATGTTCAATATGTTATAAAATCTGCATTAATCCAAGCTAATAGATTCAATAATATTCGATAACCAGCTAGATGGTTTCATCTACATGACCCTATATACATTGTTATTTTATTTCTGGTGTTTTTGAAATACAGAATTTTTCTAATTATTGAGGAATCATCTGGAATGGATTATCATGTTTTAGTCGCTCACTCGTCAATTTATTTATCTCAGACTATCCCTCGTCTATCCATATTCCAGCTGCATTTGTTTCTATCAATTGTTTATCCAGGTTCACTTCATTCTATCTCTTTTTTATCCAGCTATATCTGTTTCTATCTTTCTCTATTTCCTTGTCAGTATACTTCTACTTCTCTCTCGTTTCATCCTCACTTTTCTATCCCTACCTATCATTCGCCTATGCCCCTTTATCTTTTTCCATCTTCTTTTGAATACAGATTTACAACTATCTCTTTCAATTCACTTTTCTCCATGCCTGCATATCCCTCGAATATCCCCGTCTATCCTTTTCTATCTCACTGTGATTCCAGATTCATACCTGCGTCTCTAAATTGTAATCAGTGAAAATTTACTGCCTCTCTGTTGAATTTAACAAAAAATTAGTAACGTACCTCTGGCTGATTCAAATAGCTGGAAGAATTTCACTGATACTGAGTTAAATTCCATGAATTCAAATTAAGAGAGATCCCTTTCAGTCCTCTTTTCTTTATCTCAATTGTCCCTTTTTTGTCTGTCTACGTCTATTGTTTTCGATGTCTTTGTCAATTCAGCCTTTTTGCCTATCTCTTTCAATCCACTCTTTTTCTATGTACTTCTATTGATTTTCTATTAGGCTGGTCCTTATATAGAAATTTTGTTTTAGAAATTATTTAATCGCGATACACCAAACTCTCGGTTTCAGTTCCCCCGGTTCCCTTCTTCCTAGAACTGCTGTCTCAGGCGAGAGACCGGTTGCGACGTTTGTCGCACCGTCTCTCGCCAACGGTTGTTTACGTTTGGATCCCCCCGATTTGGGACCAAAGACAACCCCCGATACTGGACTGAAACCGAGAGCTTGGTGTATTAATTTAAATTTCCAAACATAAAAAGTCATCCTTTAAGTCAAATCGATTACTACTTACCCATCGCCCCATACACTTCAAGTTTCCCATTAGATTAACATGGGAGACAATTTTTGTTTTTAATTTTTAAAATCATTCTGCTATGTTAATTTGTGTCTTTGAACTTTTTACAACAAATTTGGTTAATTTTTTATTTAATGACAAAGTTGACTTTTGTTTTAGCTATTCAACAGCAAATAAGGTTTTATTATGATTAGTTGTTTAAACAAAAAATAGCAGTTGTCCATTTGTAAAGTGTTATAGCAAAGAGTCATCAAAATACATTTTTAATCGATTCGTAAAGAAAATTTAAACGCTTTCGTTGAAATATAGCCAAACTATTTATTTGTCATGAGTATCATTAAAATAATCAACACAGACGCTTATTCGTTCGAAAGTAGCCAAACTCTAATTTTGTAAATTTACAAATTATCGCAGCAAAGAGTTATCGGAAAGACATTCTTGGTTTATTCCGTCAACAAATTGAGCGTATTCGTTCAAAAATAGCCAAACTCTGAATTTATTGATGATAATTGTTTAAATAATTAATAATTCTTAGGAATTTGAAAAGCATCATATAAAAAGTAATCGAAAAGTGATTCTTACTTGGTTTCCTGAATAAATGGATCCTATTCGTTGAAAAATAGCCAAACTCTGAGTTTGTTCATGAGAATTGTTTGAATAATTAATAATTTTTGGGAATTTGCAAAACATCATAGGAAAAAGTCATCGGAAGGACATTCTTAATTAGTTCTTTAAAAAATTGAGCAGATTCGTTAAAAATAGCCAAACTGAGAATTGTTTATGAAAATTGTTTAAATAAATAATAATTCCTAACAATTTGCAAAGCATCATAGAAAACAGTCATCGCAAAGACATTCTTAGTTGATTCAGTAAAATAATTAAGCCTAATTTTTGAAAAATAACCAAACCCTGAATTTGTTCATGAAAATTGTTTAAATAATTAATAATTCTTGAGAATATTCAAAGCACCATATCAAGGAGTCATCGCAAAGACATTATTGTTTACCTCCGTAAAAAAACTGAACGTACCCGTTGAAATATAGCCAAACTCTATATTTGTTTATGAAAATTGTTTGAATAATTGATAATTCTTGTAATTTGGTAAAGTAATGCTACAGTCACTGGAACAGAATTCATAGTTGATTCCGTGAATAAAATTGAGCCTATTTGTTGAAAAATAGACAAATTTTCAATTTTTTTATAAAAATTGTTTCAATAAATAATTATTCTTGTAAATTTGCAAATTATCATATCAAAGAGTCACCATAAAAACATTCTTAGTAGATTCCGTGAAAAAATTAAGATATAAGCTGTGCGCAGGATAATTCACGGAACGAACGAATTGATATGCAAGCTTTTCTGCATATGCATGATCTTACGCGTGACAATGTGGAGGTTTGTGAGCTTGTGCTTTGTCCATAAAACTATCCCAAACGATTATAGTAGAACTGGGACTGCAAGCATGGTAGTCGCAGATACCTTGTTCAACGCCGTTGTCCATTGTCAAGGTGTCTAATAACACTCATATCCGCGCGCCGAGGGTTCCCGGATATCCAGTAATTCGTCCTCGCTCTGGATGAATCTTGGTACATTTGTTCAATCCAAAGTCCATACCAATTTCTCTTGTGCACACCTGGTCTGCAATAAAAACATAGATCTTCAGATCATCTATATAAAATACATGAGTGACCCTCTGGAAGGTGACGCTGTTCGTTGTCACATGATAATTTTCAGATGAGATAGTGAATCTAGTTTTCCGAAGTGGTATCAATCAATAGTCACCTTCCAGAGGGGCGTCTTTCGGGGCAACACCGTGATCTCTCTGCTCTTTTGCATCACAATTTTTCCACTGGAAAAACTGTGGAAGCGAAAAAGGTGGAAGCCAAATTAAGACCAATCGCGGATAGCAGGCACCACCTGAGAGATGATGGCGATTTCAGGACGAGGAGGAACATTAACATCCAGGTACCTCCTAAGCCCCAAGATCTGGCTGAAATGCATGCCTCCCTTTATGAGGATATTTCGGAGGTGTCCAAACTCTGAATCATTAATTGTTCAGTTTACGGTGCGGTGAGAGCTTT
Organism: Andricus grossulariae; assembly: GCA_011634705.1. Classification (NCBI taxonomy): domain Eukaryota; kingdom Metazoa; phylum Arthropoda; class Insecta; order Hymenoptera; family Cynipidae; genus Andricus; species Andricus grossulariae. The sequence goes on along the minus strand of JAABKJ010003555.1, from coordinate 8,031 downwards.
GGCTGATTCAAATCGAAGGCTTTAACTGACGATGAATCAAACGACCAAAAGACGCTTGTATCAACTGAATAAGAAGATTGGATGGGCAAGACAGAATGCGTCCCTTATTCAGTGTGTGATTGACTACATAACACCTGGTAGGCCGTTCACGGAAAGGGTTCGAAAGTTCGCTCAAGAACTAAGGATCTTCAATCATACACTGAACAAGTCAAAGCTGCTGATAATCAAGCAGCACATTGTTGACAAAATACGAGTGTTATCTGACGCAAGGAAGAGAATACAAAAGATGGAGAGATGGATCAGGGAGAATCAACAGTTTCTCGCTGACCTATCTCGCCTCTTCAGTGATCACCCTGTTTTTGTCAAAATCCACCCAAGCCCAACTAGGTAGAAACTTTTTGGAGAAAGGCATACAAGGGCTCAAAAACACTGGAGTTGAAAGAAGATACTGATAATATTATCCGCTTCAAGGAACTTTGCGACAGCCTCCTAACATCTGAGGAAGAGGCGAAGAAAGCACTCAGGGGCACTAAGCACTTCTCCGCTGCAGGACCAGATGGTGTCAAGAAATTATGGTGCAAAAAGTTTCCTTCTACACATTAACATCTGGCCCGTATCTTCACCTCATATGTAAGGTCGGAGATGCCCATTCTGCAGTGGCTGGTGTTTGGATGCACTGTAATCCTACCGAAGACAGGCGACTTGTCTGACCCTAAGAACTGCAGGCCAACTTGGTCCGAACACGCTGTATAAGATCTTTACAGCTATCATAAACGACATGAATGTTCGAAGAATTGGGCCTGAGTGGAAAGAGATGTACGAACAACGTGGGTCGAAAAAAGGTGTAGCTGGCTGCCTAAAGAACCTGCTAAATGACAGGAGCGTCTGCAAAGACGCACCATTCCACCAGCGCCGCCTATCAATGACCTGTGTTGACTACCGGAAAGCTTTCGCCTCAACCCCTCAAAGGCTTACCATCTGTCTGTGGGAAAGCTTCATGGTTCATCCACACATAGTGAGATGCATACAAAGGTTGATACCCCTTTGGAAAACTAGATTTACTATCTCATCTTGAAATTATTGTGTGATAGCGAACAGCGTCACCTTCGAGAGAGGCGTCGTTCAAGGCTACACCATGAGCCCCCTACTCTTCTGCATTAAACTTCTGCCACTATCTCTCGCGATACGCAATTCTCTTGGGTATCTCCGCGGTGCAAAAATCATCGAGAGCATAAGGTCACTCATGTATTTTATATGGAAGACTTGAAGATCTATGCTTCTAGTTTAAAGCAACTTCAGAGTGCTTTAAATATCGTCGAGGAGTACACAGGAGATATTGGTATGGACCTTGGATTGGACAAGTGTGCCAAGATTTATCTAAAGCAATGACGCGTTTGGGGTAGTTCCATGGGCGAAGCACGAGCTTACGGCCCTTGATATCGCCACGCGTAAGATCATGCATATGAAGAAGTGCTTGCATATCAATTTATCCGTTCCGCGATTATACATCCCAGGCCATCAAGGCGGGCGCGGACTTCTCAATCTCCAATTTCTTTATAACCGATTTATTCTACGTACAGCTTACATTTTCCCAAATGGATTAGATCCTCTCCTGAAAATATTCAGGAAACATGAGATGATAAAAAAGCGTTCCTTTAGAAAGCTGCGGAGCAGGCGGCCGTGATACTTGGCCTCAATTTTAACATCAGAATTGAGGAAAGGGCATTACTCCGTCTAGATGCCTTACTTCTAAAAGTGAAAGTAAATTAAGTAGAGGTTGAAAAACTTCGCCAACAGCTCGACGACAAGAAAATGCACAGAAACTCTCACAGAAATGTAGAAAATCAGCCCTTGTCGAAGGACGGTGTCATTTCCACCTTAGTTTACAGAGATCGCATTTTACGTCAAGAAGTTCCCGACTATAGGTCTATAGGAGTCGGTTCCGGTGAACGCTATGTTGAGTAGGGGGAGGGGGCGTAAAAGACCAAGTTTTCAAATTATTTTATAATTTGTTCTTCTAAAGTTTATTTAATCTCAAATATCTGCTCATAATAACTGCCATGGGGCTGAGGCAGTCTAATGCCAAGCAAGTAAAGTATATTGTTGTTCCGTGCAGGGTGTCCAGCAAGACATGCGCGCTGTGGTTGCGCGAGACCATTAATAACTTGCATAAACTATGATCGTGCCTGCAGTGGGACTCCGATACCATGACGAAAGTCGAAAATGGAACGGACCTCTTTTCCTAACGTGTGGAGATAGAAAGAGAGGTTCGTTCGATTTTCGACTTCGAAAGAGCATCGGAGTCCCACTGCTGAACTGACAACTTTGAACAACGCGGGAGGATTTCCCTGCTTTTCCTTTCCCACTTTTCGGCTCTGGTCTACCGGACCCTGATCGAGCCAGGGTCCGGTCATCACCCTACCTACCGGACACCTCCTACCGTCACTGCTTAGAGTAATTTACTACCATTATTGTCGCTAAACAGTGTTGGCCATGACCCTACCCTGCCGAACGCTTCAAGGGAGACAGAGCCAATTGTCCTAAACGAGAAGTGCCAAATTTTCTGGAACTACGATTTTCGGATAACAGTCTCCATTCCACACTCGAGTCCTGCCACTGTTCTCCATGAAGAGAAACGAACTACATTCACGATCGAATTCGCGGCTTTGGCCGACTACAACGTCAGCGACTGTACCCAAAATAATCGGTTAAAATGATTGTACTTGTAATCGGTGATCTCGAAGGTGCGAAACTATCACTGGTTCGTATCCTCAAAGACATACCCGCCTGCTGTCATCCTTGAGTCACTCCGTGTCCTCAAGACACACGAGGGTTTCGCCGGCCTGTCGCTGTGATTTCGTCTTGTCCTATGGCCACCCATCTCGTGGTGAGACGTGGCCATAGGTGTGATTTACTGCGGTTCTGCTGGGAGTCAGGGTCATTTTCATATATGGCAGTTGCTCACAGGGGACCCTGCGTTGTTTGTTAAACCTGTTTTTGAATTATATATAGCTTTATGAAATGATCCCTATCAGGTTCCATTTTCCATTCTACCCCCTTTCCAATTTCCCGTGACCATTTCGATTCAACTCTCAAATTAATTTTAAGTTTTTTTAAGACCTACAAAAAAGGGCCAAAAGAAAGAAGCTGTGAACGATTTGCTAGAGAAAGGAATGCTGCCAGCACAAGATTTTAATTACAAAACTGTTGACTTCAGTAGCTTTCAAGGGGGTAGCAAAGCTTGCAAAAATGGTAATGCGGAGGCAGCAATATTTCTGCAAAAAAAGGTTAGTAATTTTAATGTTTCTTTTCCTCAAAGAGATTAGGATCAATACATAATATTTTTTTTTTTTTCAGGAAACAAACAATCAGAAAAAAGGAAAACGAAAGCGAAAGAAGCAAACCTAGAATATAGCACCTTGAGGATTATTGGTAAACGTACAACGGAATTTTTAAACGCAAATATTGCATTGCATATAATGACATATGTACATTATGATGTATGTTTAAAGTTTGAATAAAATTTAGTGCCTCCTTAAAGTTTATGTTATTAAATTTTTACTCTGTGACCGAGAATAATAAATACAAGTATGATGTGTTGAAGCGATTTTTGAATTTTCATTGTTTAAAATTTTATAATAATGCATATATCGAACTAATGTTGGTTCTAAATTTTTCTGAAAAACAAAATCTAAAATCGTTTAGGAATTGCATTATAAACACTTACATTTGCACTACATTTGCAGTTAGATATCTCATCACCTGTAAAAATGTCAATTTTAGTGTCTTAAGTGTGTGTTAGTGTCTTAATTAAGTAAACTTAACTATTTTCTTGGCCATTCGTCATGATGGCTACAATAGGTGTTTAAATAGTTGCCTCGCTTCAACCGTTCCACTCGTAACGAAAAAATGTACTATAGTGTAGTACCGAGTCTGGCCACAGTGCGAATGCCACCAACTCGATGAACCGCTCTGTTGTAAAAATTAAATTTCCTTCCTCCTCGAGCTCCGTTGCCTTTGAGGTTATTTTCGTTGATCTTCGTCACGACTTAAGAAGGTGGACGTTCTGGACTTTAATTGGATGAATACTCGAAGTCCCGATGAAGCATAGTTCTGAGGTGATGTCGGACGCTTCCTCCGTGAGTTTATTGTTCTCTTTTAAAATCTCAAGCGTTCTATAATTTCCTCTGGGTCCTCCCGAACTGCGAAGATACTCGGGTCCTAAAAAAACCCGAAACTTAATCATTTCCTCCAGGTCCTCCCAAGCTGCGAGAATACCCTGGTTCTAAAAAATATCGAAACTTAATCATTCCTTCCGGGTCCTCCCAGGCTTCGAGGATACCCGGGTCTCAAAATTCGTGAAATGAACTAATTTCCTCCGGTTTTTTTTTTCGCACAGAGGGCAACTGGGTTTCTAAAAAAGCGCTAAAATTAATAATCCCTTCCGCCCCCCCCAAGCTGTCACGTCCTGAGCAAAAGGCGAGGGTAGTATGGAAATTTTAAAAAGAGAGAGACCAGTGTTGCTGATTACGTCAGGTTGGTAAGGTCTGACTAGTTATTTGTTTTGGGTTTGTTGTCACTAGCAATCCTGTGAGGATGTGTCAGTACAGTGTTAAAAATAATTAATGTGTATTTCAGATTATATAATGTTTATTCGAGACAAAGAATAGTTAATAATTTAATTGATACATAAAAACTTACATTTAACTTTCTATTCCAGAAAGGGCAAGAGAAGGTAGTTAAGGTTATCGCTTGCGTCTCTATACCCTTAGAGCGATACAGGATCCATAAAACGACGACTGAAAGTCTCAGCCGAAGGGACTTTGTTCACAACTTGATAATTCGTTAACTATTTCACGATTATGTAAAAGTAGCGCGGCTTATTTAGAGCGGTTCTTCGTTAAGGAATATTTCAAAATGATGTAAAAATCGGGACTTAGTCAAAGCGGTTCCTAATTCTATGATACAGTTGACAGCATTTTTGAACTTTTGTAAGGAGCACGTACTAAATTTTGTCCGGAGCACGTACTATTGATATCTACCCATATTCATCCTCGCCCATCGTTTTTCATAATTCGGAACATTTGATTACATTGTTACTAAAATGTGATCGAGACTAGTGAGTGACTTATAAATCCCATCTACTGATACTCCAAGTGATCGTTTGTTTCTTCTCTTGCTCTTTCGTGTATAGATTCTACATACTAACTTAACTGTAATTAATATACCTGGGACATTATCAAGTGCATGGTATGTTGACTACGAAACGTAAGAATATTAAGATATATATATTGTAACAAGACAACATTTTAAGGACTATTATTTAAATTATTATTTTATGTTTGAAGCGACATATGTTTCTCTCGTTTTTGTTATTTATGACTTTGCCTCGTCACTCTCCTCAACGAAGGACAACGAAGGATTTCGGAAATCTGTAAGGCCAGCAGAGAACTGGGATTTGCTTGCTGTAACTATCAAAATTAAGAACTGAGATTCGAATTTGAATCTGGTTCTCGCCTTTCCGCTTGTGGTCTCCAATAGTCCCGGAACCTGGCTGGAAACCTTGCATGCCTCCAAAGCCAGGGATGACCCGGGATCATTATCCTTAGGCTTTGGGAACGAACTTGGAGCGATACCTTGGACTTCACCAGTAATCCTTATGTGGGAGGAAGTCATCTCACATCCCCTAACACGGGCCCTCGACGCTACGGAACTGAACCGAGATTCCAGCCTACTTCAATGCTCCCGCGATGAGAATGAGAAGCAGGTCTGGTCGTCCTGGATTTATTGGGGGTGTGTTTTGCCAATGCGGACAATCTCGCTCCAGAAAGGATGAGAGCTTTCTCATTACCGGAAATGCTTCGGATCTACACTTGAATATTTTTACTCAGTCACAGCCTCCAGTTGAGCTGCCCCTGCACCTTACTCAGTTTTGCCGCCACGGCAGGAAGCGAGTCGAGCGGAACACCACCAACCACACAGAAGCGCCGAGCAAGCAACCAATGAGCGCCGACCTGTGGGGACTCACCGCAAAGCGGGTGAGAAGACGAGCTCGGGAGCCTACCTGCCACGCTCTCTTTCCTTCAGCAGCCACGTGCCGAGAGAGAGTTGCGACTTTTCTGTGCTCTTTTGCTTTGATCTGCTTTCGAAAAATAAAATTAGATTTCATACTATAATTAACTAAACTCTGTGCTACACATCGGACCTAAAAAGTTTATAGGACTTTTCGACTTATTTTTTTTTCTACCCGCCCCTACAAGGATAAGGGTAACACGCGGGATACCCTGTATAATTGCTGCCGGATCCCTTTCCCCCTGATTGTGAAAGGTATGTTTTCCCCAGCATGGCCCCGCCTGCCTGCCCTTGACAATGTAAATCAGCATAGCTTGCCTTCCCCCCTTTTTTGAAAAATAAATTGTACACCCCATTTTATCTGACCTTTGTATTTTATTTATGGGGAAGGTAGCATGATCGAGACGCTGATTTTATCTAGAAGGCTGACCCATCCCCTCCACCTACCACTTTAGTCAAAGGGCTGAAGCTAGTCCAGGCATAACAATCCTGTCCCCGTCCATTTGCTTCTTCTTGAGTGTCCGGTTGACGCATGCGCGTCTGGCGCCCAACAATAAACATAAATTATAGTTGTTTTAGAATTTTGAGATTTTAGATAAGGGGCGGGAGTAAGTAATAAGTTTCGATAAAAAATATATCATTACAGTTTGTGTGTGTGTGTTTTAAGGCATCCAGATGTGCTAACTATGCTAAGCTTCCTGAAATTGTGCTATTTCAAGGCAATGTTATATTTTTCACAATATTCGATTACATTTTCGTACGTCAACAAAAACACTGACATGCATGATGCGCAAATGCGTACACATGCTTACAGTGGACGCATCGATAAAAGGCCGGAGCAGCCAATGAACATCGCTTGACAAAATCACCCCACGACTCGCGGTAGAGGCGGGGGCCCCTCCAGCCTTGAAATGCCATTAATGGCATTAAGTGGACCCTTCCAGCCTTAAAAGTCCCCGACTATCCCCGCGAGATTCTCCAGGGAGGAAGAGGAAACCGGAAGTCCTTCCGCCACCTTGACGATCTCCAGAGAAACAGAGGTCCTCTTTACCGCCACGAAGATCTCCAAGGAAGCAGAAGGCCCTGCTTCGAGCCTTCGATCACCCTCTACCGAAACCCCTGACTGCCAGTGAAAGTACCACGGAAGCTCAGTTTCACCCTAATTCCTGTCGACTACTAAAGCATGTAAAGTCAATTATCGTTCGTCCGCTGGTCGAGAAAGTCCGCCGGAATTTGTTTCTATAATAGTACAAATTACCGTCTTCTAAAATAAAATAAATAGAAAATAGTTCATAAATTTTGGTGCTCAACGTGGGGCCCGAGAATTAGGAACTGGACCTTTCCTAAAGAAGACAGTTGTTTTTGCTAATTCGATGCTAATTTTACGTCGTCTATAAAATTTGTTTGGAAGTCCATTCTGTGGCCGTCCGTATTTGTGCCGACAACTCCAAGCGACACATCACTTCCGGGAGTCACCAAACACTCGGTAGCGCCCTCCCAGATGATTGGACGAACTCCACCGAGATCTTGCCGATCAACGGCCCTGTGGCCAAGCAGTAAATGTCACTGAAGGTAACGCGGGCAACATGGAGAATCTCAATCAATATCCAGCCCACGCCGGGGCTATACGAATGTCTTCATAGTCGCTGATTTCAAATCCGAAGTCAAAATATAAAAATTCAAAATATTGAATCCAATATGGCGGATCATAATTGTAAAAATTAAACAAATTTGACTATAAGTTCACACAGGGGTTATTCGGGCATATCCTCCAATCTTCCCTACTTTCGTTTCTCGTCTCTTTTTGTTTCCTACTATTTCTTATTTCTTCATCTCCCGATCCTTTCTCTCCTAGTTTCCCGATACCTCATTTTTTACTAATTCTTCCCTGTCCTCGTCCCAATTCCACCATACACCTTCTATCTGTATTCTCCCATACTTAACCCATGTTCTTCTTCC
>JAABKJ010003554.1:0-25805 GCA_011634705.1 Andricus grossulariae | reverse complement strand
ACGCACTGGAGGGGGGAGGCTTGGCTGTCGGGCTGTAATTGTGGCCCGAGGGTTCGGCGCACGGCACAGAGTTTGTAAAGAAACTGTTCTCGTAATACGTTTGGGGTATACCGACCAGAGGGGGGTAAGCGGGCGACGTAGCGTTCGTGGCTAACACGCTGTTTTGCACAGAATTGACTTGCGCACTTTGGGACGATTCACTAGAGAACACTGACCCGATATCTGATAGCGGGGTACACTTGCTGGAGGGTGATAAGCGTGCGACGTAATTATAGCACGAGGGTTCGGCGCACGGGACGGAGTTTTCAAAAGAACTGTTCGCTATATACACGTGGGGTGCACCGACGGGAGGGGGTGAACGAGTGTCGTCGGGTCCGAGGTTGCAACCCCGTGGTGTACTGAGTTCACTTCCGCACTTTGGGACGATTCACTAGGGCACACTGACACATTATCCGATGTCAGAGTGCTGGCATCACATTCCGGGTGCTTCTGAGGCTCCACCACCTTCTCTGGGGCGTAGGTTAGGTTTGCATTTTTTATGCACGTCAGCCACTCCGTTGTCCATGGAAAAAACTCCGGCTGAAACAGAACATCACAAAGGAGCGGGGCAGCGGTGGTGAGGGGGGGGGGAGAAGGAGGGCACATCGAACGTAGAGAGACGCTTGGCAAATTTTCGATTCACTCTGAGGGCTCCAGAGGAGACGCTAGGCAAATTCGAAGTTCACTCAAGGGCTCCGAGAATGTTCAAACAAACAAACAAATCAAAAATGTCAATGCATAAGAATATGGCGATGTTGGACTCCGTTGAGCACTCTCCGGGAAGAGTGACACGTCGAGATCTCAAAATATGCGTCACCGTTTGGTAACCGCTCAGAACAGCGTGGCCTAATATCCTAGGTGAATCATGTTTGGACAAAGAATCCTTCCTACGTATAAAGGATAACCCTACAAGGTTATCAGGGAGGGATGAATACAACAAGTCTCACTTCTTGAGTGCTGTTCTGGATGTTGGAAACCGGCGAGGAGAGGCAAAGTCGATGGCAGGCGATAGCTGTCGCGAACAAGCGGTCAGGAGTTGAGGTCGCCACTCTCCAAAAGAAATCCGAACGTCCGCGATGTGTTCAGTCTGCGGTCAAGTCGTTGAATCTGTTGCAATGCGCGAACTGAGCGTATTTATAGGCTTCGGTACCACGCGGGTCACGAAGCGGGGTAGCGACACCGTGGATTTGTCGCTCGGAAAAGGAGGGGCTTAGGAAGCGCGGATTGAGTAGTTTGCGAAAAGTAGGGCTTTGAGAAGCGACTTTCTGTCTGTCGGAAAGAAGTGGGGTGACGGACCATGTGATTCGCGGTTGACTTGGTAACCGCGAGAATTCCGAGCTATTGCCTTGTCTCATCGGAGTCTGCCAGACTGTTTATTTTAAAGAACTACTGTGCATTATTACAGTTATTAGTTTTACAAGATAAAAACAAATTTCTTAATACGACCTTAAAATTAGATTCTAAATAATTTTGATGGGTTTGCTTAAGAAAAACCATCTGTTTAAAACGTCACGAGAAAGAAAGTTATTTTGTTATTACTAATAGAATTGTTGAACCGCTTGCGGGCGACAAAATTTTATTACTAATTTTAAAGGAGTTATAAAATAAAAATTATTAAAATTAAAATTGCTCACCTAAATTTTTATGCAGAAGCCAGAACAAGGAATGACAATCTAAAAAGAAAGAAATAAGGGCTTGAAAGACACAGAGAAATAATCCTCATTCAATATTATTATAACAATTTTACAAATAAAAAATTCTACTTATCTAAAATATTTTTATGAGAAAATAACGCCATATGCAAAGCAAGTACCAACATAGGTTATCAATAATTATTAATAAAAGGGAATAACTTCTTTTTTTCTACTTTGTTATAAAAACAAATAATAATAACAAAATAACATAAATCTATAATAAAATAAATAAATAAAAAGGATGGAATATTTAAGTTTAAAATATAATTTTAAACACTTTTCTCCCTGTGCAAAAATGATAAACATTGCACCACTTCAAAAACTTATTAATGTTGCACTAAAGTTCGCGACTAATGTCAAGACAAAGAGAATTTAGTTTTCTTCTACTTATATTATCAAAATTTGTAACAATTATAATTTGTTGTGTGGATGAACTACGACGCACATGACAGGTTAGTGCTACTACGAATTAAAATGCATACCTGCGAACTCTAGGGAGCGCTGCAAGAAACACTAGATTCAATTTGAAAGATCAAAAATGCAAATACAAATATTGAGTAAGTTTCAAATACAAAACATGAAAGGAAGTTTCAAATAGTAGAAACTTCATGTTATAAAGCCTAAATAAGTAGGAAGCTAATAGCTACATGAAATAATTACATATAACGCAGTACTCTCTCTCTCTCTCTCTCTCTCTCTCTCTATCCTGAAGTTAGGTTATGTTTGCCCAAAGTTCTACGCAGTACATAATAAGTTGCGTTTCAAAGTGAAGTGTTTATTTACTTAGTGAGTCATAGGTCTAAATTTAGTATCATTATTAAGTATATGGCGCCAGTCAGACCGGATGTAAAATGGACTTTGGACTTATTTACACTCTTATGGCTAATCTGTAGGAAAATTCCATGGCGTAAGCAATGCGATTGGTTCTTGGACGAAGAGAAGGAATGAGGCTCCTCCCATTTGAAGGATATGAAAAAGCACGCACAGCCAAAAAAGGGCAGATTCTGTATCTCGAAAACCTTTGAAAACAACTTTGAACTTGCGACCTGTGAACAATAAAATTAAATAAACTATTGAATAAATATTGTGATTCAGTGAAGTTAAACAATGGTGTTTTTATTTAAACTTGACCTAGTCTTGCAATAGTGGTTTCCACCACTCAACGGCAGCATTCCGAACTCTCTTTCAACGAATCAGCAAATGGCTACAAAGGAATGAAATTCGACTACAGATCCTAATACCAGCTGGTACGCAACAATGAGATTCTTTTAGTTCAGGGGAAATGATTATAGGTGCGCTAGTAGCTTAGTGCGCGAAAACTTTGCACTACTGCGCATGCGATGCATAAGGCGCTAAATTGACTGCCGTTCACGCGCTTATTTGAAATGTTGAAAAATACAATTTTTTCATTTATAGTTAGTAAATAAAAATAATTATATTTTAACATGTTCAAGTGGTACGTGGATGGTTTTTAATATATTCTTGGCATTAGGTTGAAAAATAAAATGAGTATTCAGTAAGTAAAATATATCATGTTATGTAATGTAATCTTTTTTATTTTAAAATTATTTTTACTAATTTAGGCTTTTAAAATTTTGTTTGTTAGTTTAAATGGATATGCAAATTTTGTTAATAATTTTATTTACAATAATTAAAAAAATTGTATTTTGAACATTTCAAATAAGCGCGCGAACGGCAGCGAATGACGCGCCTGAAGCGTCGCACGCGCAGTAGCGCAAGGTGCCCGCGTGGGGAGCCCTGCCTTCGACCAAGTTTGACCTGGCCTGTCTGTGTGTGGCTGCGCTGCGTTTCGGGTTGTTTCGGTTCTTGTGTGCCTGTTCTGTCCCGTTGCTTGAAGTTGAAGAAAAAGCTTTAAAAATATAAAAGGCAGTTTCGAAGTGACACCAAATGGAAGCAGAATCGAGGTGGTTGTTCACAAAAGAACAAATAGTGAATACACCAAGTAGAAAATGTAAGGTTGATGCCGAGACTGAGTTGCAGATCAGGCAGCACACGGCGATGTTTATACAAGACTTGGCCCAAGGGTTGAGGATGCCTCCTTTTGTGTACGTACACATTTACCTCTAGCCTTTTCGCCAATTCATGAAATCGAAGCACTGAACTATCTCTATGTAGTGATGCTTTGAAAACTTTTTGACTTTGAAATACGTGTATCAAAAAGTTCTTGATTTTGATATCGAAAATTCAGATATTTCTATCTATTTTGTACATATTTAGTTTTGCTAGGATTTTGAAGCTATTCCAGAATATCTGTGTTAACTCATACAGATTTTTTGTGTAGCTTTGTAATCTTGTAGAAAGCTTTAGATGTTTTATTAAATTCAATATGGTCTATCTATTTTCTTTTTCTCGAACTACATGCTAACAGTGACGATGCTTTGCAAACTGTTCGATTTTAGTTGTATGATTGGGGTCGTATTTTATTAATACGTATCTTAAACGATGTGTATGCCATGCCATCAAATCTGCCTTCATCGTCTTTAGTTTCAACTCAATTGCCTCATTTTACTCCATAACTACTAGACTTACATCATTATTAGATAATTAGGTTTACTCCTGTTTTTTATTCAACTTTGTATTCGGAGTGAATAATTATCTAATTTCAATACTTTTTGTGTAAAACGATTTTTTCGAATGATCCGGTTAGAGTACAAAAAAATAGTTTTACACGAAAAGTATTGAAATTAACCCACTTTTCACTCCGAATACAGATTTGATTCCAAGCAGGCATAAGCCCTAATTATCTAAAAATATATAATTCTAGTATTTATGAAGTAAAACGAGACAATACAACTTTCAAGTTAGGGCCTCGTTTCACCGTGACACTTATCTAAGCTATTTTATGACTAACCTACTGTACCGACATTTTTTTGGATCATACTAATTCCACACGAAATCAGATATCGAGCTGAGAATTTTGGAAAATAAGAAAAAGGAGCTCATAAACTGTGTAATGTAAATATCCTAATAAATTTTCACATATACGAAAAAAAATTCCAAAAATTATTTTTCTTTTTCGTAATTGTAAAATTTGATTAGTATCAACGTTCCTTAGCCCCCCGCTATCCTTACCTTTCAGTTTGATATCTCATGACGAATTGGTATGGTCAAAAAAAAAATGTCGGTAAAGTAGACATCGGATAAATGTCACATGCCCTTACACAACTGTTTATATTTTATCACGCCAAAAGCTACAGTTTTTTTCAGTTTGGAGTACGTTTCACCTATTCAGCATTTTCGTATCAAGTTTATTCAGTCCTTTTCACGGACCTTGATTTTAAATTATTCATTCAATTAATATTTTACATAGTAAAATATTAATGCCACGACTAAATTTTCGTCATTTTGATGGCGCTATTTTACTTTTTTTAACGTTGAATTGTGTTTTTATTTTTTTATTAGTTACAATTACTTTTAAACCCCGTTTTTGACTTAACTATAATATTACATATAGCATTTTGAAGATATGTAAACATAATTGTGCTTATCCCTACAGAATTTCTGTGCAACTATAGTTCTGCTTTACCTTTTTTCACTAATCTTACAGGAGCTTGGGATGTTTTATGGAATTTAAAATTCTACATTCGAATTCACAAGCCAAATCCTAAACTTTTTGGTAAAAAAAAAAAATGAAATGGAATGGAATTCCCGAATTGAAATGGATCCGGGTGCAACTGGGTTCTTTGCGACTTTAGTCCAAAAATCGCATTTATTATTATATCATTAAGCCGTTTCCCTTTCGGGATAAGCGTGAATTGCTCGGTGGTAAAGTAGTGATGTTTGGATGGGTATATAGGTGAAGGGTAGATAGGTATCTAGGTTTAAGGTATAGATATTTTAGATTGATCTAGAATTCTCGTGTTACTTATTTAAATAACACGTTCATTCCGCAACACTGCTCCGACCATCAATCTCTCTACCGACCACCCCACGTGGAGAGTTTCACAAAATTGTTATGTGTGGCTCTTTATTCTAAATTTAGCAAATATGGAAAAATTTATAATCTGAGACCCACAATTGCTCCGTCTCAGATTCCATTCATTTAAAGAATAAATAAAGCGTTTTTATCAGATAAAACATGTTTACTTTTTCAAAAGCTTCCAGTTTGAATTGATCATTCCGAAATTGCCAAAACATCTTAATTCACTTGTGTGTGGGTAGATACGAAATTGAGATGCTTTATTTACCCTGCATAGGCCACGAATTCTTGGGATACTTATTTATTTGATAGGAAACATTTCTTTTTATCAAACAAATAAGCAACCTAAGTTTTCACAAAAATCGATGACATAAAGTTCTAGCTGGTATGAGTCCAGCTAGTACTAGTGTACAAACACTAGGAATTATCAATTTTTCTCACCAACCTAGGAACAGGTGGCGTTCCAGAAGTTGGTGAAGACCAAGTTGATGCAATATTCACTTGTGGCACTGGTATGCAAGAAAAAAGCAAATATTTCCAATATACGCTGAACTACGTTTAAAAGGTGAACATTTGATAGCAAGATCTTCTCACCCGTACAAGCGACCACATCTTCCTTATAATTTTGCTAGAGACCATCTGCCATTTAACAACCACATATATATATAGTGCTGCTAAATGGCGCCATGTACGCTTAGGAGTTAGAGCAGCATGAGGCACATCACAGGCCAGCACAAGGATATCCTACAGAGTGAAAAATTAACAGGTTTTGAAGCCGAAGTTTTGGTGTGTTTTTTATGAATAGCAATATTAAAAAGGAGTTTTATAACTATCCGTTTCACCGTTTACTTGCTATTTCCGAATAGAAAAATTAAATAATTTTTTTCATGGCTTCTTCGATTTGTCAAACTCTGGGATTTGAAACTGCCTAATGGATAGTCTATTGTTTGAACCATAAATTAATTGTATGTATTCTCATAAGAAGTTTTGTTCGGTGCAAGGTAAATACATTGTTGAACAGTTGAGCATAGGCATCAAAGCTAGAGCTATGAAGTGTATAAGTAAATAGGCAAGAAGTTAAATAGTCAAATAAAATTATTCGTAGTTCTGCATGAAATTGCAAAATGTGAAAAAAAGTATAAAATATTGAAAGAATAGCTAATATAATTCATGGCATGAGATTGCTATATCGAAAATAAATATTTCCGTTTTAATTTAGTATGTGATACTTTTCCTACTTGTTCATCATTTATGAATATTATAACTTAAAAAGTTTTTCTATTCACCTCGTACTAGTTTTCCCTACATTTTCTAAACTGATGTATATTTAGTCGCAACAATAAAGAAACTTAATACTTAAGAATATTGAATTATTATTTATTTCGAAAATTTTGTACAAGGTATTGCAATCTGCAATGTAAAGTACAAATAGCACATAATTTACTGTGCACTAGGGTGATCCAACTTTTAGATATTTCGAATTTTCATGCATCCCGCACCCCCAAATTTATTTGAATCCACTAAACATGCCCTCTTCTCAAAACAAAATTATACTTAGTGACACTGGGAATTTGCTGTGGAAAGAAGTGTGGCTTTGGAAAGCATCGGATGATTTCGGAAGTCCGAAAATGTTGGACTATTTCCCATCCAATCATTTATTGTTCAATTATTGAAATTAAAGCAGCTAAAGATTCTGAAGATACTTTTTTGTACCTTTTTCTTTTCTACTACATCGATTTCTTTTTCTCTTTTTTCCCTCCACCCATTTTCCTCTACCATCCTCAATAAAGTGACATTCGGCGAGGAAGTGAGCTACTTGGTTTTCCCCTTGGCTTATTACAAAAGAAGTCCTGGTAAAGCACAAAAAAGACCCTAGTAAAAGGTAATTATTGATCAATTCAGCTAATTTTCAACAAAATGATTCAATTTTTCACTAAAAAAGATAAATTTCCAAACTAAAATAGAATGGATCCATTTTTTGTTTGAAAAAGTAATTTTTGATAGACAAAAAAAAAACGAATCTTCAACCGGTTAAATTTAATTAAAAAAGTTAAGTTTTCAATAAAAAATTGTTCAGTTGAATTTTATATTAAAAGAACTTATTTTCAAACACAAAAAAATATTTTCAACTAGTTGCATTCAACGAAAAAAGACGAATTTTTAACAAAATTATTCAACCCTCAACAAAATGTCTCCAATTATTTCAAGAACTATTGTAGCAATAGCTAACATCTGAACTACTGGGCCTATATGAAAACTCTAGCATAGAAAGTTGTAGAGGATGTAGTTGCCTTCATTTTGAGTGCTTGTTTAGGAAAATCGGTCAGTTAGAACTACAGATATACTCAAAAGCGTCTTAACAACTCTGAACATTGGAAAAAAAAATTTGAACATTCATATTTCGAAAACGCTTCCATGAAGAAAATTTTAAGTGCGATTTTCTTATTGAGTATATATTAAATTATAATAGAGGGAATTATTTAAGTCCCTTATTCAAAAACAAAATAAACACAACATCCAGTAAAGAATATTGCTACAATACACTGAAAAAAAAGATGACTTGAATCAAAGACATGTCGTACTGACTACATCCAATCAAAAATTGGTTTGTTCAACGTAAATTTTTCTTGTTCCAAATAATAATATTTGTCAAATGAGAAAATTATTCTTGTTACAGGACAAATTTCTTTTTAGCAAACAAATAGTTCATTGGATCTAATCATTAATACATTTCTTTGATTCGAGTTATCTTTTTTCTATGTTTCCATGAAAAACACACGAATTTAAGAATTAATTTTGTTTGTTACTTCATTTTTTTAAAGAAATTTTATTTAAATCACTTTAAGAAACACAACAAAAATCTTTGATTTTTTTTTGTAAGGTAAAAATCGGTAATATTTTATCCTGCCTGACCTGGAATATTGCATTTCTTTAATCCACTTTTGTAATTTGATACACCAGACAGATGCTGTACATATAAAGAAGAACACACATTGTAATCTTTTATAATTTTAAAGAATCTGTGTGTCTTCTATTCTGAATTTAGCAAATATGGACAAATTTATGATCTGAGATGAAAAATGGCTCCTTTTCAGATTTTATTAATTTTAAAGATTATATAAAGCATTGTTATGAGATAAATGTCATGAAAGGTATATATAGCAGTCATTTATCGAGAACCTGTTTACACCAAAATTTTGAAGGATAATATTTAAGTTCTCTATCATTGTGTCGTTTCAAAAGAATGAAGATTATTACTAAAATCCTGCTTCTCGCCTTCGTAGGATTCTTCTATTTCAAAGGCATGTTTAATATAATAGTACAATTGATATTTTTTTAAAACATATACATATCCTCGAACATGTTCACTTTTTCAAAAGCTTCCAGTTTGAACTGATCATACCTAAATTGTCCGAATTCGTGTGTACGATGAAGAAAATATTTTTTTTTTGTGTTTAATTTTTAATGCTTTAACATCAATTTCTTTAATTTTAAACTAATATTTGAAGTGGTGAAGTAATAATTGTGTGCAATGTGAAATATGGCGCTATAGCTGCGAGTACAGGAATATGGTTTCTTGAAAAGGGGTAGATACAAGATTCAGATGCTTTATTCTTTTTGTATAGTCAACACTGCGGTCCGTTTCACAACGGACTCACATAAACTAGAACTTGACACCAATCATTTTTTTGAAAAGATGGGTTACTTATTCATTTTGTAGAAAACATTTTCCTCTACAAAACAAATATGTAACTCAAGTTTTCACAAAAATCGATGATTTAAAGGTCTGGCTGGTATGAGTCCAGCGTGTAATCCACCTTATACCAGTGTACAAACACTCGAAATTATCCAGTTCGTTCATCAAATTAGGTGCAGGAAGTTTTCCAGAAGTTGGTGAAGACCACGTTGCTGCACTGTTCACTGGTGGCGCTGCTATGGAGGGAACAATCAAAGTATTTCTTATTCAGAGAGTACCCTACTGGATGGAAACCCCTACGACACATAGGCCTGAAGCCTATGATTCTTTTATACGAATGGCAGAGAACGAGCATTTTACTTCAAAATTTGATACTTTAATTGTATTTTCCCTGTTTACTGATCGTAACAATCCTGATCATGGTCCAACGTATGCGGAACTACGTTTAAAAGGTGAACATTTGGCAGCAAGATCTTTCCACCCGTTCAAACGACCACATTCTGCTTATAATTTCTCTATAGGCCATGTGCCACCCATGAACCACATATATATAGTATTGCCGAATGGCGCCATCTATGCATCGGAGTTAGAAAAGTATGAGGCACATTACAGACCAGCCTAAGAGGACATCCTACGAAGCCAAAAATCACCAGATTTTGAAGCAAACGTTTTGTAGTATTTTTAATAAATAGCAATATTAAAAAGGAGTTTTTCAACCATCAATTTTACTACCTACTTGCTATTTCCGAATAGGAAAATTGATAATATTTTTTCACATGCTATAAGAATTTTGTCCACTGAATTTGCTTTCACTATTCTTTCAATTACTTCTTTGGTTTATTAAACTCTAGGAATGAAAACTGTCTGATGATTACTTTATTATTCGCACCGAAAATTTATTTTACGTATTCTTATAAGAAGTGTCAGTTGATGGAAGTAAATGAATTATTGACAGGTTAAGCATAGGTATTAAAGTAAGAGCTCTGGAGTGAAAGCTCTTAGTAAATACGCAAGAAGTTCAATAGCCAAATGAAGTTATTCGTAATTTTGAATAAAATTGCAATATGTCAAAAAAAGTATAAAATATTTCAGAAATGGCTAATATAATTCATGTGATGGCATTGCTATCTTTGAAATGAATATTCCACCTTTAATTTGGTACGTGATACTTTTCCTACTTGTTCATCCCCATAATTAATTTGAATCCGCAGAAAAATGCCTTCTTTTAATCAGAATCATACTAAGTGGTCCCGAAAAAAAGTTAAACACTTACTCTACATTTCTTTTCAAAATTAGCCATAGACTAAAAATCGAAAATCACTTTTTGAATTTTACTCCTGTAATTTTGTTTTCTAGGGCTTAATAAAAGGTTCATTTCTGCAGTTGCCAAGGAAATATTTTCAAACTTCGCTATAAAAAAAGTGTCTCTTTAGACAGCATCGAATGATCTCGGAAGTCCAAAATTGTTGGATTATTTTGCTTCAGCAAGTGACCTTTTACGGTTAATTTGCCAAGAGTACAGGGCGCAAACCAACAAGGATTGTCAAGCTAATTTCAAGCATATATGTATTGAATTCCAGAACATTCAGATTTAATTTTCAGGTACAATTGAATTTTTGCTACTACAACAAAGGAGTATATGATTTCATCATCTCGCAATTTTTCTCTCTTTTTTCTATTTCATATATTTGTCTCTAATGAAACAAATAGATTAAGTTTAAAGGCTACGTTTCCGATTTTACAAGTTTGGCTCTTAGTGAACTCTATAAAGCATTTTAAAAGAAGATTTTTTCAATTATTGGATATCTAAATATCCACGTGGATACTTTGATTTACGCGTAACTGTATTCAAGTTTGATTTTATCTCTGTTGGTCTTTAAGATACAGCACTCAATTTGTCTAATTATTGCGAAATTAACCTCGAATGGATTTTATGGATATTACCTTTCCTGTGATTACTTCTCAAATATCATTATGGCAAACGATGGTTGACACAATGATAGACATTTTTATGATTTCATCATGATGCTCGTATTTTAAATATGTTAAGCTTTACTTTTCTGTGAGTTTATTCAATATTTACAGAGAATAATTTTAGGCAGAAAAATGCTTTATTTTTATTACAAATCAGGATAGGATATGATTCAAAAACAATAATTTGTGAATTTGTGGAATAAATCTTTTTCTTTATTGTTGATTAGTAGTATGTAGAATATAGGGAAAACTAAAATCCAGAAAATTAATATTTCATTGCATTTATATTTCATATATTTAATATATATAAATTGAAATAAATGGTAATAATCAAGAAACGAAACCAAAAACCAAATAAACACAACATCCAGTTTGAAATATTGCTATAATACACTAAAAAGAAAGATGACTTAAATCAAAGAAATGTCGTACTGACTACATCCAGTAAAATATATGTTTACTCAAAAGAAAATTTTGCTTTTTCCAAGAAATAATGTTTTTCAAATTAGAAAATTATTCTTGTAACAAGAAAAATTTTGTCCGACCAAAAAAGTATTTGATTGGACGTAATCGTTACTACATTTCATTCTTTCAAGTAATCTTTCTTTTATGTTTTTATAAAAAACACACTAATCTAGAAATTAATTTTTTTCTCTCGTTTCGTTATTCTTTCTGCAAGAAATTTAGTTTGAATCACCTCAAAAAACACAAAAATAATTTTTTATTCTTCAGTGTAGGGTTAAAATCGACATACATTTTTAAAATTTGGAAACCATCATTGAAAGGAATGCGCGCGCTTCTATTAAAAATCCGACTGCAGATGGTATGTTATACTTAATAGAGCGGCTTTTTTTAGATTTTAAATATTTTAAAAGTACGTTAATGTGAGAAAAGAAAAAAATTTTAAAGAATGCAAAACAGACACAGTATAAAAGAGTAAACTATTTTTCGCATGATTTTGTTTCGGAAAAATATTTCATGTTACTAATATATGCCTATAGCATAAAGGCTACATATATTCAGTACATAACAGAAAATTTATTGGTGGTTTTTCATCATACCTCTCATGGAATATTAAATTTTTTATCCGTTTTTGTTATTTGAGAAGCGAGATAGACACTTTGAAGATAAAACAGATGCATTTAATTTTAATTCTGAATAACTCTATTGTAAAATCTGTAACACATATTGTAATCTGTAATAATTCTAAAGTTTCTAAGTGAGTGATTCATTAAGATTGTTGTAAACATGGCAAATTTCAAGATCTAAGATAAAAAATTTCTCCTACTTCGACTCTATTAAATAGAATAAATAATGCGTTATCAAATGAACGTAATGAAAGGTGTATATAGCAGTCATTTATTAAGTCACTGTTCACACGACCATCTTGAAAATTAATATTTCAGTTCTTTATCATTGTGTGAATTTAGAGGAATGAAGATTATTATTGAAATTCTGCTTTTCATATTTGTGGGGTTTCATCATTTTAAAGGCAAGTATAACATAATAGTACGAATAATATTTATAGAAACTTTGTATATCCTGGAACATGTTTACCTTTCCAAAAGCATGCACAATAAAGAGAATTGAATAATATTTTAAAATTGACTTCAGCATTAAGTTGTATGATTTCGAACTAATATTTAAATCTTAGAACTATAATCGTACGTAATGCGAACCTAATCTGTATTTTTCCGACTTTATCAACGAATTAATAGGCGACATAACCCTTTTTTTTAGGCACCTTCCGCCTACTTTGTCTAACTTTTTTTGAATTCTCTTGAATTTATTTGAGTACTCTTGAAAATTCATTTGAATTCGTTAAAAATCTCTTATATTTATACTGTAAAGTTCAAGAGTTAAAAGTTTTGAGTAATTATCGGATCGAAAAAGATTTTCGGAAAAGACATCATATGTTATCAATGCGGTGGATTCCACAACGGATTTACACAAACTAGAACTTTGCATCACAGACTTTTTCCAAACTTGGCTTCCTTATTTATTTGGTAGGGAACATTTTGCTTCACCAAACAACTAAGTAACCTATGTTTTCAAAAACAATCCTTGATTTGTTTGGTTAATGTGATTTCGGCGTGCAATTCACCTTATACTAGTGTACAAAAACTTAACTATTGTCAATTTTTTTACCAAATTAGATGCAAGTGGCTTTCCAGAAGTCCAACAAGATCATGTTGCTGCACTATTCACTGGTGGCGCTGGTATTGAAGGACTAATCGAAGAAATCGTTCCTACAGTAGTACCCTGGTGGATGAACCCTACGACAACTAAGCCTGATGGCTATTACGCTTTTTTACGAATCCTTGACTTCCAGCATTATACTGCAAATCTCACTACTTTAATTAAATTTTCCCCATATACTGATCGTAGCAATCCTGCTCATGGGCCAACATACGCTGAAATACGTATAAAACGTGCACATTTGTCGGCAAGATCTTTCCATCCGTACCAGCCACCAGATCGTCCTTATACTCCTCAGTTACATATTTTGGGTCATGCACCAAGAAGGAACTACATTTATATAGCATTGCCAAATGGCGCTGTATATGCATCGGTGGTAGAAAATTATGAGCCACATCACAGGCCAGCTTAGGGATATCCCAGAAGCAAAAAACATCGATTCCTATGGTTTTTCTATGATAATTGGTACGCTGTTAGAAAGGTTTGCAATTTTAGTATACACGGGCATACTAAATTTCCTATATGTTTACTAAATTCATTACGGTTTGTAATTTTAGTATACTTACGTATACTAAATTTCTTTCATGAAGTTATATGTATACTATATTTATCAAGTGTACAGTAAGTTTCTTTCACGAATATGAATTTCATAGTTTCTTTATACTAAAATTCATATACGTGTTTACCGTATTCTGCTGCGCAAGCGCGTTTTGATTTACGCTAGTTGCACAACGTGGCCGGAGGCATTTTTTGAGTATTTTGTGATGCTAAAAGGTCCGGCTTCTTTCTGCGAGGATATCGGAAGTTCTTATTTTTAAAAGGCATGTTCATTTTATGAACGTAAATGTAGTTTAAGCATATGCATATACTAAATTTCGTATACATGCATACTGAGTTTAGTATACGCGCATACTAAATTTCATGCAGGCGGATTCCAAATTCAGTATATGCATATCCTAAATTTACTGTAGGCTTGTATACTAAATTTAATTTCATGTTATGCATTTTTGCTTCCATTACATATATACTTAATCTAGTACAGATTGCTCTAACAGTGTAGGAATTGTCTGTCATGGTTGCATATTAAATACGACACAGCTTGGATATCGTTCAATTGTTATAACATGTTGAAAAATACAGTGCATTGTTAAATTCATTATTCTGAATAACCTGAATATGATTGCAACTTGTGAAAAAGTATAAAATATGGGATGAATGGCTAATATAATTTATGTGATGACATTATAATCTTCAGAATAAATGTTTATTGTTTAATTTGGTATGTAATCCTTTCCCCACTTGTTCATCGTTTATCAATTTTATAACTTGAAAAGTTTTTCGATTCACCTTGTACTGGTTTTCTCTAACCCTTCTATAAATTATGTATATTCAATCGTATCAATAAATAAACTCATCACTCAAAAATATTGAAGGATTATTTAATCCTAAGATTTTGTATAAATTATAACATTCCGCATTATAATGTAATAGTTATTATTTGAGCGAAAGAAGTTTTTTTTGAAATTGAAAACAGTTGAATTCAACCAAAAAAGACAAATTTTAAACAAAATAGTTGAATCCTCAACCAAAACAGAATAATTTTCAACCAAGCAGTTGCATTTTAAACAAAGAAGTATACATTTTTAACTAAGAAAGGTAACTTTCTATCATTTTTTCAACAACAAAAAAAGAAGAATTTTTAGGAAAATAGTTCAATTTTGAAGAAAAAATATGAATTCTCAATTCAAAATGGAATAGATAAACTTGCAGTGAAAAAATTTAACATATAATAGCTAATATTTCAACGAAAAAGATTTTAATTTAGAATTAAAAACTGTTTCATTTCACGAAAAAAAGACAAATTTTTAAACACAATTATTAATCAAAATCGATTAATTTTCAAGCAAGCAGTTCGATTTGGAACCAAAAACGATAAATTTTTCATCAAGAAGATTAATTTTCTACTATAATCTACCATTTCATTAACAAAACAAAAAAATATCATTTTTAGCGAAGTAGTCCAAATTTGAGCCAGGGATAAATATTTTACTACAAAAGATGAATTTTCAAGCAAACAGTGGAATTTTCCCCTATAAAAAATAAACTTTCAATTTAAAATGTAAAAGATAAACTTTTAGTTGAAAAATTTAATTTCAAGTAAAAATATAACGTATTTTCAAGCCAAAAAGACGAATTTTCTGCTCGAAAACTCTGAATTTTCAACAATAATAACTAAATTTTCATCTAAAAAAGATAAATAACAAAAAAAAAATAAATACACTTTAGGTTGAACAATTTTAATTTCAACCACAAATGAAACAAATTTTCAACATAATATGTAAATTTTCAACCAGGAAGGTTAATTTTCCACCATTTTTTCAATTACAAAAAATATCTATGAAAATAGTTCAATTTTAAACAAAAAAGGTGAATTTTCAACTAAAATTATGAATCTTGTAGCAAAATTAATTTTTAAGAAAATAGTTTAACATTCCACCAAATACTTGAATTCTGAACTAAAGAGGATGAATTTTCAACATAATTGAATTTTCCAGTACAAATGATAAATTTTCACAACCAAATAGGTTCATTTCCAACTTCAAAAAAATGGTTTATTATTAAAAATAAAGTAAATAAACTTTGAGTTGAAAAAAATTAATTTTATTCAATAATGAAATGAATTTTCAACAAAATATTTAAATTCTCGTACAACAATTCTAATTTCTTACCATTTAAAAAAAATGTTTAGCAAGATAGTTCAATTTTAAACAAAAAAGAATGAATTTCCAACCAAATAGTTGAATTTTCAACTGAAAAATATAAAATTTTAATTACAAATAAAATAAACTTTCAGTCGAACAAATTTAATTTTAACAAAAAATTTAACGAATTTTCAAAAAAATATTTAAATTCTCAAACAAGAATTCTAATTTTTTACCATTTTTTTAAAAACAACAAAATATATTGAGCAACATAGTTCTATTTTGAATCAAAAAGAGTGAATTCTCAACCAAATAGTTGGATTTTCAATTGAAAAAGATAATTTTTCAATTAAAAATAAAATAAATAAGCTTTCAGTTTTTAGTTCAAAAATAAATACTTCACTAAAAATAGTGATTTTTTAACAATATAGTGGTTTTTTCAACCAAAGCAATGAATTTTAAACTAAAATGAAGAATCTTCAACAACAAATTTTAGTTTTAAATGAAAAATAGTTGAATTCAACCAAAAGAGACATTCTTTAAAGAAAATAGTGGAATTTTCATAAAAAAGACGAATTTTCAACAAAAGTCAACTTTTCAACCAAAAAGAATACTTTTTAACAAAAATGTTTTTATTTTGTACAAAAAAGTATTATTTAAATTTTCTAGGAAATGGATTAAGTTTTAACCAAATGACTCACTTTATAACTAGAAACATAATTTTCCTAACGAAAAATTAATTTTTTACCAAGTGGATTGATTTTAAAACAAATAACTGAATTTTCAACCAAAAACATACATTTTCAACCCAGAAGATTAATTTTCGACCAAGAAAGACAAATTTTTAAGAAGGCACATGAAGTTTTCAACTAAAAAAATGAATTTCCATAAAAACAGTTGAATTTTCAACTGAAAAAGATAAATTTTTGAATAAAATTGCAAAACTTGCATTTTTATTTCAAAAATTAATTTTTCACAAAGAAAAATAGAATGTTCAACAAAATAGTTAAGTTTTCAATCAAGGAAATGAATTATCAACCAAAATATAGAATCTTCAATTAAATTGGTTTAATCTACAGTTAAAAAATAAATTTGTAACCAAAAATAACGATTTTTCAAAAGAAATTTTCCACTAAAACTAAATAAAAAAAAAAATTTTTTTGAACAAAGTAGTACAACTTTCAACCAGATAGTTGAATTTTCAACTCAGAAAAATTATTTTGTACGAAGAAAGACCAAATTATTTTCAATTGAAATCAAGAAATTTCAATTAGAAAAATTAAACTTTAAAAAATTAGTTCAACTTTCAAAAAAGTAGTTAAATTTTCAATTAAAAAAGATAAATTTTGAACAAAAAGTAGAACACTTAAATTTTTAGTTGAAAAAAATCAACTTTTATCCCCTCCCATAAAAACGAATTTCTTACAATATAGTTAAATTTTTTACCAGAGTAATAAATTTTTCTACCAAAATATTTGAATTTTTACCAGAAAATTACTTTTTAATAAAATTGTTGAGTTTCCTACAGAGAAGGTGAATTTTTCGCAAGAGTTGAATTTTCAACGAAAAACATGATTTTTCAACCGAGAAGATTAATTTTCTGCCAAAACAGACAAATTTTCAGAAAAATATATGAATTTATGAACAACCAGTTGAATTTTTAACCAAAAATATCAATTTTTATTCAAACTGTTGAATTTTCAACAGAAAAAGAACATTTTTTTTACTGAAATTGGAAAAATTAAATTTTCATTTGAAAAAATTAATTTTTTACCAATGAAAGTCGAATATTAAACAAAATAGTCAAATGCTCAATCAAGGAGATGAATTTTTCACTGAAATTAAGAATCTTCAACTGAAATATTTAAATAAAAAAAATAAGATATATAAAAAAAACTTTAACGAAATACATGAATCTTCAACCAAGTAGTTAAATTTTCTAATTAAAAACATAAATTGACAATAAAAAATGAATTAGATAAACTTTTTGTTAGAAGAAATAATTTTGAACAGAAAAAAAAGAATTTTCAATCAAATAATTGAATTTTCAACCAAATAATTTCTAACTGAAATCAAGAATCTTCAAACAGAAAAATGAAATTTTAAAAAAGTAGTTCAACTTTAGCCAAATTGATAAATTTTCCACTAAAAAGTATAAATTTTCAACTAAAAATGAAATATTTGAATTTTCAGTCAAAAAAATATAGTTATCAACTCACCCTCAAAAAAAAAGAATTTTCAAAAATGCAATTCAATTTTTAAACACAGGAATTAATTTTCTATCAAAAAAGTTAATTTTTTAACAAAAATGGTGGAATTTCCTACAAAGTAGATTGATTTTTTTGGGTTTTCTTGAATAAAACTTCTGTCTAATGAAATACTACTTCAGAGTGATAATGAAATGTTCAAATGAATTGTTTAAACAATTTGTTATTGTTTTTAGCAACTTTCTCTTAGAATAGAGTTAGAAAATCGCGTTTTTTTCGAAAATTTTCCACAGTTTGTCAAATTTTTAATAAGAGTGATGCAATCATTAATTCTTGTTGTCAAAAATAATTGTTTAAATAATTTATCATCATTTATAATGATATTGTCTTTGAATAATGTGAGAAACTTGCGGTTTTTTGTGAAATTTTTAACTGCTTATGCAGTTTTCACTTAGATTGAGGTCATAATTCATACAATCCAGCATGAAGAATTGTTTAAACAAAGTATTATTCATAATAATATTCTCTTTGAATAATTTTAGATTGTTGCGGTTTTTTCTGAAATTTTTAACTATTTGTCTACTTCTTACTTGGAGTGAGTTGATCATCAATTTAATTCAGCAAAAATGATTATTTAAACAAATTATTATTGTTTATTACTATCTTCTTCTCTATTAATGCTAGATAGTTGCGGTTTCTTCTGGAATTTTTAACTTTTTACTTACTTTTTAATTAGTTAGTGAAAGAATAAATTATGCAAGTTAATAAAAATTTTTGGTTTGAATAATTTATTATATATTGACCTTTTTGGTTCAAAATTCTACTATTTAGTTGAAAAAATTTCTAATCTTATATTATTGCGAATCTGCTATTCGGGAACAAATTTTTTATTTTCAAAAGTTCTTATTCAATTATTGAAATGATAACTAGACAACTAAAATGAAAAATTTCAATCTGCAAATTTATGAGTTAGTTCAAGGCATTCAGAAATCACCTTTCATCTTTCATATTAGAAGATAATACATTATTTAATCAAATGAAAATTATTTGAACAATAATAAGTGACTTTAAAAAGGTAAGATTTGGGCTAATCTTTAAAAATAAAAAAAATAAACTAGCTACAAAATAAGATTTGTTATCCTTTTAAGTTGAAGGGATGGACTTAAAAAAAGTTATTTAAACAATATAACATAATAAAATCATAATTTATTATATTTAACTTAATTATTATAAAAATATTTCATAAACAAATTCTTAGTAGTGTTTTTTTCTCACAGAAAAAATTGTTTGTGCTTCGCTAGTTGCTAATAATTTTTATAAGAATCATAATTTATAATGAAAAATTAGCATAAGTTAACATTTACTGTTTTTATTAACATTTTTATAAATAATTTCTTAATAATGGAGGTTTCGTCATAGCTATAATGATTTTTCTGACCAAAAATGATTCACAATTATTTAGAAAGGTATTTATATACTTCGAGATTCATCAAACATGAACAATATAGATTGTTAATAACAATTTCATTTGAAAAATATCTTAACCGGAAGTATCCTTGTAGAAAATAATGATTTTTTTCTAAATTATTCTTGAAATTACATTTCTTGCGAAGATTAACCAACGACATTATTTGAAAAAAAATGTAGATGATTGTTATAAACATTTTTCATATGATCTGAAATGTATCATTTTTCTATAAAAAAGACACGTTCTTTTCACGGAAATTATCTGACACTAACTAACAGTGACTCAAAAATTGGATATTTATAATAATAATATTATTATAATTAACTCTGAATAAATAAATTATGTTTCATGATTGATATTTTCCAATAACAATTTTTATAAAAAGTTACGCGAATTGTTATTTAGTGTCTCATATCCAGTTTTTGAATCACTGGTAGTTTCTTATTGGATAATTCCAATGAAAAAACGTCTCTTTATATTTAAAAATGTTAAATATTAGTTTTTGTTGAAAAAATGTTTATAACAAAAATATAAATTGTTTTTAAATTCAAACCAGCTTGTTTTCAATATTTTATCTCTCTTGACAAAAAATAGTTCATAGTTAAAAATGCAACTTATGTTGAAAAATCGCCGTTTTTAGTTTTGATTCAAATGTTTTTGATTAAAAATTAAAATATTTTACGATTGAAATATCAACTACTACATTTTTCGTTTAGAATTGATCGTTTTTGAAACAAAAATTTAATTACATGGCGAAAATTTAAACACGTCTGTTAAAACTTATTATTATTTTTTTTTAACGTTCATCATTTTGATTGAAAATTGATATCTTTGGTTAAAAGTTGAGCTATTTTGATGAAAATTCGTCTTTTATTCTGTTGTAAAATTAATTTTTTACTGAAAATGTAACTATTACAGTTGAAACTTTAACTATTTCTTTTTGAAATTCGCTGTTTTTTTATTGAAAATTTATTTTTTATAATGAAAATGTAAATAACTATTCCAATTGAATATTCCATCATTTTAGTTGAAAATTTATCACTTGGAATAAAAATGTATCTATTCGGTTGGAAATTCGTTTTTTTCTTTGGTTGAAAATTAATTTCTTTTTGTAAATGAAAATTTTACTATTATCTATTTTTCGTTGAAAATTAAAATATTCCAGTTAAATATTCATCATTTTATTTGGAAATTTATATTTTTTGTTGAGAATTACACTATTTCAGTTGAAGAATCATCATTTTAGTTGAAAATTCCTCACTTTGTTTCAAAATATAACTTTTCTTTAAATTGCCTTTTTTTGTTTGAAAGTTATTATTTTTTTGGTTGAAAATTAATTTTTTTCTTAATTTTTTTTTATAAACAAAAAAGTATCAAAATAGTTAAAATTTAAACAAAAAATATAAATTTTCAACTAAACAGGATGAATTTTCAATCACACAATTGACTTTTCGACTGTAAAAGATAATTTTTCAATCAAAAATTAAATAAACTTTTAGTGAGAAAAATTAATCTCAACCAAAGATGAAACGAATTTTCAAGAATATATTTAAATTTTAAACCCAGAAGTTTAATTTCCTACCATTTTTTTAACCAAAAAAATATATTTTCAGAATAGTTTAATTTTAAAGAAAAAAGATGAATTTTTAGCTAAAAATGGTTATTTTTTAATTAAAATGAAATAAATAAACTTTAGTTAAAAAAATTATATTTTAACCAAAAATGAAACGAATTTTTAACAAAAGATTCAAATTTTCAGCCAAGAAGTTTAATGTTCTACCAATTTTTGACGAAAAAAAAATTTTAGCAAAATAGTTGAATTTTTAACAAAAAATATGAATTTTCAATTAAAATTATAAATCTTTTTAAAAAAATGTCTTTTTGAGAAATCAGTTTAACATTTCACCAAGTAATTGCATGTTGAACTAGAGGATGAATTTTCAACCGAATGGTTGAATTTTCAACTAAAAAAGATAAGTTTTTAATTAAAAAGAATATAAATAAACTTTCAATTAAACAAATTTTACTTTGCTGAAAAAGAAACGAATTTTCAACAAAATATTTAAATTTGCGACCAAAAAGTTTAATTTTCTATCATTAAAAAAAAATTTTATCAATGTAATTCAATTTCGAACGAAAAAGATGAATTTTCAAGTAAAATTATGATTCCTTGAAAAAAAAGTAATTTTTAAGAAAAGTGTTTAACATTCCACTAAGAACTTCAATTTTGAACTAAAGAGGATGAATTTTCAATCAAAAATTAAATTTTCCCCTATAAAAGATAAATTTTCAATCAAAAATTAAATGAACTTTTAGTTGAAATGAATTAATTTTAACCAAAAATCACAAAAATTTTCAAGAAAATATTAAAATTTTGAACCCAGAAGTTTAATTTTCTACCATTTCTTCCACTACAAAACATATTATGCAGAATAGTTCAGTTTTAAAGAGAAAAGATAAATTTTCAACTAAAAACGGTTATTTTTCAATTAAAATGAAATAAATAAACTTCTAATTAAACAAATTTAATTTCAACCAAAAATGAAACAAATTTTCCATAAAATATTTTAATTCTCAACCAAGAAGATTAATTTTCTATCATTTTTCTCACAAGAAAAAATATTTTAATAAATATATCAATTTTGAAAAAAAAGATGAATTTTTTACTACGATTATAAATCATTGAAAAAATTAATGTTCAAGAGAAGATTTTAACATTCCACCATGTGTTGCAATTTGAATGAAATAGGATGAATTTTCAACTAAATAGTTGAATTTTCAACTGCAAAAGATAAATTTTTAATTAAAAATGAAATAAGAAAAATAACAATTAAAAAAATTTAATTTTACCGATAATGAAATGAGTTCTTAAGAAAATATTTAAATTCCTAGAAATGAATTCTACCTTTTTACCATTTTAAAAAATATATATAAATATATATTTAGCAAAATAGTTCAATTTTAAAGAAAAAAGATGAAATTTTAACTAAAAACGGTCATTTTTCAAATAAAATGAAATAAATAAAGTTTTAGTTGAATAAATTATATTTTAACCAAAAATGAAACGAATTTTCAAAAAAAAATTTAATTTTTCATCAAGAAAAAAGCATTTTGTAAAATAGTTCAATTTTAAAGAAAAAAGATAAAATTTAAAAAAAAAATGGAATTAAAAATGAAATAAATAAACTCTTAGTTGAACAAATTACATTTTAACCAAAAATGAAACAAATTTTTAACAAAAGATTAAATTTTTCAACCAAGAAGGTCAATGTTCTACCATTTTTTCAACGAAAAAACAAATATTTAGAAAAATAGTTGAATTTTGAACAAAAAATATGAATTTTCAACTAAAATTATAAATCTTTTTAAAAAAATGTCTTTTCGAGAAATCAGTTTAACATTCCACCAAGTAATTGCATGTTGAACTAAAGAGGATGAATTTTCAACCAAATGGTTGAATGTTCAACTGACAAATATAATTTTTTGATTAAAAATAAAATAAATAACATTTTAGTTGAACAAATTTTATTTTACCAAAATTAAAACGAATTTTTAACAAAATATCAAAATTTTCTCACAGTCTTTTTAATAACAACAACATATTAATCAAAATAGTTCAGTTTTAAAGAACAAAGATGGATTTTCAAGTAAAATGATGGATTTAAAAAAAAAGTAATTTTCAAGAAAAGAGTTTAACATTCCACCAAGTACTTGCATTTTGAACTAAAGAGGATGAAATTTTAAACAAATAGTTAAATTCCTAATTAAAAAAGATAATTTTATTATTCAAAAACAAATAAATGAACTTTTAGTTGAACAAATTTTATTTTACCAAAATGGAAACGAATTTTCCACAAAATATTATAATTTTCAACCAAGAAGGTTAATTTTTTATCAATTTTTTCAACGAGAAAAGAATATTCATCAAAATAGTTCAATTTTAAACAAAAAAGGAACTTTTAAGAAAAGAATTCAACGTTCCACCAAGAACTTGAATTTTGAAATAAAGAGGATGAATGAATGAATTAATTAATTATCAACCAAATACTTGAATTTTCAACTAAAAAAGATACATTTTTAATTTGAAATGAAATAAATAAACTTTTAGTTAAACAAATTTAACTTCAACCAAAAATGAAACGAATTTCCA
This sequence comes from Andricus grossulariae, assembly GCA_011634705.1. Taxonomy (NCBI): domain Eukaryota; kingdom Metazoa; phylum Arthropoda; class Insecta; order Hymenoptera; family Cynipidae; genus Andricus; species Andricus grossulariae. The sequence continues at coordinate 1,735 of JAABKJ010003554.1, read as the reverse complement.
ACAAAAAATATATATTTCCAACCAAGAAGCTTAATTTTCTACCATTTTTTTAACAACAAAAATATATTCAGGAAAAAGCCTGGAATTATCAGGGAATTTCCCTCCAGGATTTGAGTAGACACCCTGTGTTTAAATTTTTTCCAAATTTCTTTCTTATACAAATGTAGTGTTTATTTGTTCAAAATTAAAATGCGAAATTTAACCCTGAGATACAACCATACCCACATAGTAAATCAAATAAAAGCTTGTAAAAAGTACCGGTTGAAGTAAAGCGTTACAAATTTCACAGAAGCAACCGCAACGTTAACGCTCTACTTTTGACTGGTAGCTTGTAAAAAACTAAAAGATGAAGTATTTTCGACCCTCTGTTAACGAGAAGAGGAAACTTCTGGTGGCTCTGTCAAAATAAATGATTTTGTATCGACCGCGCGCGAAGTTGTAAAAACAATCTTGGTAGCAGGCGTGAATTGGTCCATCTGGAGGAAGACTAGGAGACGTTTTCGTCACTGAGGTGCAGCCCCTGTCATCACGACTCTCGGTAAAAAGTCACCTACTGTACTTCGAGAGCAGTCAAACTTGTATAAACTCAGACACAAAAATAATATTAGCCCTGGCTATCTTGATCGGCTACATCGCGTCGCCTCGCTTCCTTTCAAGAGCATGTCTTCGACTTTTTTTCCCGTTTTTTTGTGAGCTGGTGCCAAGAGCAATAATAGTTTCTGTCAGTAAAGAGGAAACATGCTTTCGTTTGTAATTATATTCAAATTGGAACAACGTACAAATATTGTTACATTTTTTATACGTTTTTAATTATGGTTTCCTAACTGTGCAAAGGAGAAGAACTAAATTGTACAGTTTGGACTTTTCAAACGAGGACAAATACAGGGAGTTCAAACAATATTTTTCGAAGAATATAAAAGGATTATATATCTTTACTTGTTAAATTGATTGTTTTTTGTAAAGATAATGGACTTTGTTGAAATAGACAGAAATTGGGGTAAAGGGATTGATGTGATGGGAGGAACTGTGAATTTTACCACAAGATTTTTTGATGAAATGCAAAATTCATGGAGTTTTTCCTAAGAAGTTTTTTGACGTCAATGAAAACGTTAGTTTTGATTTCATAAACAAAAGAAATAAAGAAAAATTGGATAAAAATAGTGAATGATTTAAAAAATCTCTTTTGAATCTGACTACTAAAGATTGCCATACAAAAATACATTCTTTGAATTTTAAGATAAAACAAATTAAAGAGAAATTAGATCAACAAGTGCCCTATTCTATTATCAAAAAATGCTTCGAAAGGGAAAGAAAATTGAATAAAAACGCCCTTAAAGAAAATATAAAACATGATCAAAATTTTTTAAACATCCTTGAAGAACAAGGAGATGTACAAAAATTGCATTTAAACATTCACTCAGTTCTTTTTCGAGATCAACCAGACCCTTGGTTATTGAATATTTCTAATGTAATTATCCCACACAGAGTTATTGACATTTTGAGATTCGGTGATGGTTTTAGCAACAAATTTGGGGAAAAAACTATATTCAATTACTTGAAATCATTGAAGAAATTGAATCCAATATTGAAAAAAAATACCTGACGATAAAATTGATGAATTTAGATCACATTTTTTGGGTTTATCTAATGATTTTTTGAATAATGATAATCCAAAAACTTTGTTAGAAAAGGAATTGAATGAAGGTTTAATTGAAGCAAAGATTTTCTTAAAAAA
>JAABKJ010003553.1:0-25806 GCA_011634705.1 Andricus grossulariae | reverse complement strand
AGTGGTGTTCTCAAAAGGCCAATCGTGAAATTGTGTCTCCTTCCGAGAGCTGTGAATGATGCTTAGTGGTTTTTGAGCATCATTTTTGTTATGCAGTTATCAATTTATTTATTTTTGTCTTTGAAATAATTTCGTCCAAACGAGGCGAGCGGAATATTCAAGATTGAATGATAATTTTAATCTTGTCTTTTTATATTGAAAGCTTGCCTTCATTAATTGAAGACTGATCGACGCATTATTCTTTACAAATTGATTTTATAAGAGGTTTCAATTTTCATTATACCGAATCTAGACTATATCATGTTTATTGTTTCTATTTCCATACTTCTTATTCTCATCATGAGTAACACTCTTTAAATTTGGTGTGTGTGTGGAACCTCTCGCAGCTTGTTTGTGCGAGTCAGTCGTCGCCAAACAGATCAAAGGTAAGCTTGTCTCGTTGTTTCGGATTCAAGATACCTTATTATAATTTGTATAAATTATATTATTTGAGTTGAACTATTTTAAATAAAGACCACTCTCAGTAGACAGTAATTGTTACTTGGTAATCCATGTGCATTACAATATTTAATTCCACCTACAGTTCAAGTGATCACAATGCGTATTATTAAAACTTTATTTCGAAACTTTAATTTCGTTTGCTCGCGAACACTATTTTTTTCAATAGATTACTGTAAATATGCATAAATATTATAAAAACAATAATAAAGAGTTTTAAAAATATTTTTTGGGAATACAAAAATTATTATTTTTGACACAAAAATATTGTTATCAATCTATTGATTTTTTTAATCAATCATTTCTTGGAGTGATGCATAAATTTAGGCTGATAAATATGAATATTTTTTTAATAGGGTGGAGCAACAAAAATCTTTTTTGTGATAAGCTTTTGGAGGGCGGGGGTGCTAAAAAATTCCCATTATCCTCCAATAAATTATCAATAAAATGAAAAACATGAATAAAATTAATCAAACGAATAAAACGGATAAAATCAATTAAATCAATCAAAACAATTAAATCAGTGAAACCAGTATAAATGTTATTTTATTGATTTTATTGATGTTATCGTTGTTGTTCATTTTATTGATAATAAATTGATTTTATTTATTTTAGTGATTTCATTTAATTTATTGATTTTATTGATTCATTTTATTGCATTTTTAAATAAAAAAATCGAATATTTATATTGATTTTCTTTGTTTCATTACAAAATACAATGAAATGAATCAATAAATTGAATAAAATCACTACAATCGATAAAATAAAATTATAATCAATAAAATCAAAATTATGCTGATTTTATTGAATTCATTGATTTTATTGATTTCTTTATTGCATTGATTTTATTGATAAAGTTCATTTATTTTATTTTATTGATAATAATTCAATTTTATTGTTGTCACTGATTTTATTCAATTTATTGATTTCATTGCATTTTTTAATAAACTAATTAAAATCAATATAAATATTTGATTTTTTTATTAAAAAATACAATGAAATGAATAAATAAATTGAGTGTGATTACCAAAATCGATTAAATAAATTTATTAACAACAAAATCAATAAAATAAACAACATCAGTAAAATTAAAATTTTAGTGGTTTTATTCAATTTATTGTTGTTATTACTTTTATTTATTTTATTTTATTGATTCTATTGATTTCGTTGATTTGATTGATTTTGTTCAATTTATTAATTTTTTTAATTGTAAATATATGACTATTTTATTAATTTTATTATATTATTTAGTGATTTTATTCAATGTATTGATTTTATTGATATTATTGAATTTTTTATTGTTTTGATTTTATTGATAATAATTTTATTTTATTGTTTTCAGTAATTTTATTGATTTTTTTGATTGAAAAATAGAATCGAATAAATCAATAAATTGAATAAAATAACTTAAATCGATACAATCAAATTACTATCAATAAAATAAAATGAATGAACAACATCCATGGAATCAGTCAACTCAATAAAATCAGTAACATGTATTGCTGAGTGACTTGATAAATTTTTTATAAGGAAAAGTGAAGCCCTGCCAGTTTTGTAATGTTGGAATTATCAATGTGGAAAATTTGATAATATCGTAATTTATATGGGACAAAACTTTATTAATGTTATATATTTGTAATAAATAATAATTATTGTCATTTTATTATTTGATTAAATAGTGATTAAAAAATAGAAACTAATTTCCCCATGCAGTTGTATTATATAGAAAAAATTAGTTTTTACGAAGATATTAACAAAATAGGGCAAAAATGGATCAAATCCCATGCATTTGGTCCAATGTTTTCCCCTCAGTATATTCAACGAAGCGAATTTAGCTGGTGGTTGAAGTGAAAATGTCTAATGTGTGGTTAGGACTTCAGAGCATTTGAGCGCGAATTTAACAAGTGGCCTGCATGTCGTGTTTGCTTTCCTGCTTACAACACAGTCTTATGGTCTTCACATACACGGGACATTTCAATTTTGTACCCAGTTTTCTCAATTTCGCCACGTATTTCACAAAATTGAGGTTCATCACCATCAAGTTGTGGGTCTTGGGATGTATGATGACACCTGAAAATGCTTCTATGATGTCAAAATTGTGAGTAAAAAAATAAATTTGCGAACGATTCTCGCCGTCCAAATGCTGTCGTCTTCTATCCAAAAATTTCTCCCTTTCAAAAAATATATAATTTCTGTAAAAATAATAATTGCCTCTGCAAAAGGCTCCATTCCTCTACATTTTATTGATCCAAAGATCTCGCAAATCCCTGGATAATTGACAAGTTTTCTTTCATTCGTTCTCAAATACTTGGGAAAAAAATATATTGAGTCAGTTCCGTACCTATACAAAAATATTCCAACTCTGATTTAACCAACACCCTCAATTACGAACATTAACATGAAATTACCTGCAAATACAATTTTCAATGTTAAAACTTGAAAAAATTACGTTTTATTTTGCGAAATGTAAACATTATCGGTACCAGTAAAAAGCATATTTAAAGTATACGGTAGGGACTGTCACGCATTTTAGAGTGAGGCCACGTAATTTAAGAATTATTTTGTTAGTTTTTGGGCTTTGACCGAGAGGTTCACAACTCGACCAATGGAATGTACACTGACTTCAAGTGATTTCAGTTACTTCATGTGAATTCAAGTGACTTCACGCTAGTGACTTCAGCGAAAGTGTACACCTGATTTCACGAGTTGTTGACCCCTCGGTTTTGTCGCTTTGGATGGAACGTTCTACAGGATGTCCCAGTACTCAAGGTACATTTTTATATTTTTGAATCCCTCATAAAAATGGAGTCGAAAATGATAATAAAAATTTGTTGTCAAGTTAATAATTAAGGAGTAATTAATAATTAAAGATTAACCAATCGGAAGCATGCGTTAGATGGACGACAGTCCATGTGTCACTGGTGGGGTGTGTGCGCAGAAGAGTAATTTTAAATTTGCAGGAGGTTGTGAATATCAATGGCGCAACTTCACACGGCAACTGAGAGACGAGATTCTTAGAAAATATCTTTTTCTTAAAATACACGTTGAATTATTTGAACTTCCTTCGTGTATTTGTAATTCTGTAGAATTCAAAGGAATTCTTAGAATTCACTTGTGGTCCTTTGAATTCTTTTGAAGCTTTTTGCAATTATCTTGAAACCTTTATAGTACACCATAAATCATTTTGAATTTCTCCAAGTCTTTTGTATTCTCTGGAATCTACTCAATTCTCTGAATTCTTCTGAATTCTTCCAAATTCTTATTAATTCTTCCAAATTCTTTGAATGCTCTGAATTGTTTAAAAATTTTCTGAACTCTTTAAACTGTTTTGAATTTGTTGAATTCATGGTATCACTGTATTTTTCAATATTCTTTAATTATCTTGAAATCATTAAAATACACGTTTACTTATTTTAACTTTCTTTGAATATTTTTGATTCTGTGAAATTAAGGCGAAATCTACAGAAAATTTGAAGCTTTTTTTATCTCATATCTCTTGAAATCGTTATAAATACCGTGAGTTAATCTGAATTTCTGCAAGTCTTTTGTATTCTATGAACTCTCCTGAATTATTCTCAGTTCTCTGATAATTCTTGAATTGTCTGACTTCTTTTGAATTCTGTGACATATTTTAAATTCTATGAATTCTTTTGTATTACCTACATTTTTTAAAATTATTTAAATTTATTTTGAATTCTATGAATTCTTTTGAAATCCGTGAATTCTTCGGAATTCTCTGAATTCTTCTAAGTTTTCTAAATTCTTCTGAATTCTCTGAATTGTTTCGAAATTTTATGAACTCTTTAAACTGATCTAAATTGGTTGAATTCTCCCGATATCACTGAATGTTTCAAAAATGCTTTCTAATTATCTTGAAATCATTAGAATACACCTTGAGTTAGTTTGAACTCCTTCTTTGGAATATTTTTAATTATCTTGAAATCTTCAGAATACATGTTGAATTACTTTAACTTTCTTGAAATATATTGAATTCTGTAGAATTCAAACGATTTCTTCAGAACTAACATTGTTTTTTTAATTCTCTTGAAATCTTTACAATGCACAATTAATTGTTCTACATTTTTTCAAGTCTTTTGTACTCTTTGAACTCTCCAGGATTATTCTAAATACTCTGATAAATTTTAAATTGTCTGAATTTTTTCCCATTCTCTGCAATATTTTTAATTCTATGAATTCTTTTGAAATGTTCTGAATTATTTGAACTGTTCTGAATTTTTTAATTCTTACGAGATTTGAATTGCTATAATTCTTTTGTATCATCTGAATTCTCCTGAATCCTTTTGAATTCTCTGAAATATTTTGTATTCAAATAGTCTTCTGAATTCTTTTTCAGTTTTTTAAATTCTTGCGATATCTTTAAAGTGCGCGTTGAATTATTCCGAACCCCCTCAAGTATTCTGAATTCTGTAGAACTGAAATTAATTCTTAGAATTTACTTGCACTTCTTTAAATTCTTTTTAATTTTTTTTCAATGTCTCAAAATTGTTACAATACAACATTAATTATTTTGTATTTCTCAAAGTCTTTTGTAGAGCCTGAATTAGCTCGAACATTTCAAATTCTCTAAAGTAATTTGAAGCACCTGAAGTCATTTGAATTCTCTATATTTTTTCAAAATTCTCTAAATTGTTTTAAAATTCTCTGACTTCTTTCAATTCTCTTAAATCTTTTGAACTTTCTCAATTCCCCTAAACTCTTTGAATTCTCTAAGTTATATTGCATTTTTCTAGACTCTCTAAAAACTTCTGAATTTTTTTCATTCTTACGAGACCATTGAATTCTTGAAATCATATTTTATTTTCTTGGAATCATCAGAATAGACTTGAAATTAGTTAGGACTTATTTACAGATTTTGAATTCTCGAAATGTTTTAAATTTTTTCTGGAACAATAGAATTATTTTCAGTTCTTTGATCTTCCTATTTCAATTGTAATTCAATAGCAATTACTCAATTGATCGCACCTCACTGGTACACACATGTATGAAAAATTACCAAGTTTTTTTCCTGTGGTGCAATTTTATCTATGCACAAACGTGCAAAGAATAATTTTTGAACTTCATTTTAACGCCTGATTAGAATTATTGTCACTGTTAACGAAGGCCTTTCGATTTCCGAAAATAGTGCATTATTTCCGATGGCATGACGGAAATTGATGTTTTCAAAGTATTTCAAGTACTTTTTTCAAACAAGGTAGACAACAGACAATGCCTCATTTCAATGACCAACCCAAACAAGGGACAATTTTGACGACAAACTCTTCCGTATTTTTAAAATTAGGCGAATGCCATCGAAGTTTGAAATTATTTACATTTTTCGTGATTTGCACAAAAATGATGCATTGCTTCAGATAACATAATTTGAACGACAAACTTTTACCTATTTGAAAAAGGCCGAATGGTACCAAAGTTGGAAATTATTCACATTTCTCACGATTTTCAGAAAATAATGCACTGCTAATTGTGGCATGATTGGAATTGAGGTTTTAAAACATTTTGCGATCGTTTTTTGATCCGGATAGACAACAGAAAAGGTCTTTTTTACGATCAGCTCATATTCATTTTTTAAAAGAATAAAAATAAGCAGAATTCAAAATACTTGAAGGAATTCCAATTAATTCAACGCGTATTCTAAAGATATCGACAGAATTCAGGAAACTGAATAAGAATTCAGAAGACTATCTGAATACAAAATATTTCAGAGACTTCAAACGAATTCAGGAGAACTCAAATGATACAAAAGAATTGTAGAAATTCAAAATAATTAATGGTGTATTGTAAAGGTTTTAAGAAAGTTAAGAAAAACTTCAAAAGAAGTCGAAGGAGTACATGCGGATTCTAGGAATTCGTTTGAATTCTACAGAATCCAACATACTCGATAGAAGTTAAAGTAATTCTACGTGTATCCTGAAGATTTTAAGAGGATTCAGAAAATTTGAAAAGTCTGAAGGAGTTAAAAGTAACTTAAAATGTATTCTAATAATTTTAAGATAATTGAAAATCATTAAAAGAATTCAGTGATCTCGTAAGAATTAAGAAATTCAGAACAGATTAAATAATTCCGAAAATTTCAAAAGAAATCAGATAACTCAAACAGAAAGACAATAAAAAAGAATTCATGGAATTCGAAATATTTCAAAGAATTGGAGAGAATTCAGATAATGTAAAATTCATCAGAGAATTTAGAATAATTCAAGATAGTTCAAAGAATACAACGGACTTGGAGAAATTTAGAACAATTCATACTGTATTGTAAAGATTTCAAAAGAATTAAGAAAAAAGTTAATTCTCAAGCATTCGTTTTAATTCTACGTGATTCAAAATATTCGAACAAACTTAAAATAATTCAACATGTATTCTAAAGATTTCAAGAGAATTAAAAATATTCAACAGAAGGAGTTTAAATTACCTCAAAGTGTATTTTAATGATTTCAAGATATGAGAAATTAAAAAGCATTGTTAAACATTCAGATATATCGTGAGAATTCAACCAACTCAGAGTAGTTCAAAGAGCTCATAAAATTTCAAAAAAATTCAGAGAATTCAGAAGAATTTAGAGAACTCAGAAGAATTCAGAGAATTCCGAAGAATTCACGGATTTCAAAAGAATTCACAGAATTCAAAATAAATATAGATAATTTAAAAAAATTGAGATAATACAAAATAATTCATGGAATTCAAAATATGTCACAGAATTTAAAAGAATTAAGACAATTCAAAAATTATCAGAGAATTCAGAATAATTCAGGAGATCTGATGAAATCAAAAAGACTTGCTGAAATTCAGATCAATTCATGGTGTTTCATAAAGATTTCTAGAGAATTAGGAAATAATTTCTGTACAAATCGTGTGAATTCTACAGAATGAAAAATATTCAAAGATAGTTAAAATAACTCAACGTGTATTCTAATGATTTTAAGATAATTCAAAAACGTTTTAAAGAATTCAGTGATATCGTGAATTCAACAAATTCAAAACAGTTTAGAGAGTTCAGAAAATCTTGAAACAATTAAAATTCAGAATAAATCAGGGAATTCAAATAATTTGGAAGAATTCAGAGAATTCGTAAGAATTCAGAGAATAGCGGAAGAACTCATAGAATTAAGAAGAATTTAAAGAAGAATTTAGAAAATTCGGACGAATTTACAGAATTCAAAAAAAATGAGAGTATTTAAAAAGAATTTAGAGAATACAAAAGGATTTAAAAGTTTTTCGAGAATTTAAAAGAGTTCAGAGAATTTAAAATAATCCAGACAACTGAGAAGAATTCAGAGAATTCGGAAGAATTCAGAGAAAGCGGAAGAATTAGAGAATTTAGAAGACTTCACAGTGTGCAAAAGAATTCACAAGCTTCAAAAGCATTCACAGAATTTAAGAAAATTATGGAATTTCAAAAGAATTTAGAGAATACAATAGAATTCAAAAGATTTCAGAGAATCTGAAAGAGTTCAGACAATTCAAAAGAATTCAGACAATTTGGAAGAATTCAGAGAATTGAGTAGGTTTCAGAGAATACGAAAGACACGGAGAAATTCAAAATTATTTATGGTGTACTGTAAAGGTTGCAAGAGGATTGCAAGAAACTTCAAAATAATTCAAGGGAGCACAAGTGAATTCTAATAATTCGTTTGAATTCTAAAGAATTACAAATACTCGAAGAAAGTTGAAATAATTCAATGTTTATTCTAAAGGAAAAGATATTTTCTAAGATTTAACACCTTATCGCTCAGTTGCCGTGTGAAGTTGCACCATTGATATTCACAGCCTCCTGCAAATTTAAAATTACTCTCTTGCGCACACACCCTTCTCGGTGATACATGGACTGTCGTCCATCTAACGCATACTTCCGATTGGTTAATCCTTAATTCTTAATAACTCATTAATTATTAACTTAACAACAAATTTCTATGATTATTTTCAATTCCGTTTTTTATGAGGAATTCAAAAATATAAAAATGTACCTTGAGTACTGGGACACCCTGTATGTGAATAAAATTTCAAAGATTTAATACACAGAATTAAAAGAGCTTGAAAGATTTTCGAGAATTAAATAAAAATATATCCATTAAAACAAAGTTTTTTCACAATTTCTAAAATTACTACTACATCTGAAATCATGCAACATTTTTTAAGTTAATATGGCTCTGCACTATTTACTAAATACGCCCTCATATTTGGTTATTTCTTTTCAATATTTGACGACAAAAAAAATGGGATGTCAAAATGTAAAAGAAAATTTTAGTAAAGTGTTTTGATTTCCTAAATTGTTGTAAAAATATAGACTTAAGTTATTTTGAAATGTTTTGAGAAAATTCTATATTCTCGTTTTGTGTTACATTTTTGAGCGTTTATTATGATCGCAATCGTTCTTTGAATTGTTAAGGTTATTTGAGGTTACATTTAGCATATCGACAAATGAATAGAAATGCATAACCAATATTAAATAATTTGAGATATGTAATTTGCAATACTACTAGTAATTGAAAGAAATGTTAAGAGATTATGTTTTTGATGAATATTTTTCTACCACTTGACATAGCTTTTTATACGTATTAGTTTTTGGGGACTGCTTAGTTACTTTGTTGTATGTTCCATATTGTTTAAATTTTCTTTCTTTTAATTTTAATAATTTATAATTATATAGTGATTCGGGTTCCTCGATATATACTAACTAAATTGTATTTAGTAAGACATGGCTGATAATATTTTGAAATATAAACTAATATAGGAGTTAAGGTGGGTGGAGGTGGGGGGTCAAACCACTTGGTGACAAGCTGTTACATGAGAGAGGGAAGGGGTAAAAAGAAAGGGGGAAAAAAGTTACGTAATTTACGAATAGCCCCATAGGTTGAAATAAAATTGAGCAAGATTAATTTTCAGCCATTAAGATCTTTATTGGAGAATGTTACATATGTACATTACTTCCATAATAACATTTTTCTTCGAATAGATATGAGGATTGTCTTGTGACTCTACACTCACAAAAATGGATATTGCCTTTTATTGTTTTTCAAAGAGGAAAATACAAATTTGTCATATCTAGTTCCTAACATCGAGCTTTTTCATTCAAGCCAGCTAGGACGAAGACCGTGGAATTGCTGAAAATCTCCAAGAAAACGACGATATTCTACTGGCATTCGTATAAAACCGCGCGGGACACTAGCCTTGTCTCGCGGCCATTCAGAGTATCGCTGAAGAACTGCTTCTAAAATATTACCGTTTCCATATAATATAAAACAGCGGGGTTGTGCATGCAGTTCACCATTAATATCAGTCGTATCTCTGAGTTCTTGGATATTTGACATTAAACCATCGCCATTAGGCATGCGTACAAACACGTTTTCTGCTCCAGTCATTAAATAATTATGATAAAAAACCCAACGAGGAATTGGACGGCCAGACATGTATGTAAGCCGTCCAGAGAAAACTTTGCCATCTTTGTTTTGTAGAAAAACACGGGTATTTGGAGGAAAATATGTAGGTAGGTCTTGTGGTTCTAATAAACTCTCTGTTGGAAGACTTGCTCTTGATGAAACTCTTGTTGCAATTTCTCTTGGGGAAATTTCTTGCGCCGGACTTGCTATTCCTGGACTTGCTCTTGGTAGACTTTCTCTTGGTGGACTTTCTCTTGGTGTACTTTCTCTTGAGGGACTCACTCTTGCTGGACTTGCTATTGGTAAACTTGTTTCTCCTGGACTTTCTTTTTCTTTCATTGCACCTAATTTTGTAAGAAAAATAAGATTTGTGAAATTTTCTGCACACTGTGAAAATATCTGTTTGTAAATAGATATTACGTACTCAAGCAAGGGTATTTTGCAAAACCATTAGTAAATTTCAATGAAAACAAGTATGTCGAACCGAAAATTTTCGTGGAAAACAAAGCAATCTGTTTGGTGAATTCAGATATAAACGCTCTCACGTTTATATCTGGGCTTGGGATGAAAAAGCGCGCAGGTTTCATTTTAAAGAGGTTTGTTTTTCAAATCCATTTTCTTCCGACGAGTGTTATGATTTATTATTATTATCACTATCATTGTTATATTACTCTTCACTTACTTGTAAAATCAAGATAAACTAAGCAGGTAAAGAGTAGGATGACAATCTTCATGTTTTTTGGGTAAAGACAGCGATTAAGAACTGAAATATTGAAGCGACTTCGATTACCGATCAACTACTGAACTTTTCTTGACGATTATTTTCGATTTAAAGTAGCAGACGTGAACTGAACAACTAAATGTATCAGGTATCTTGTTGTGATTTATATACTTTCGCGGTGCTTAAGCGGGATTATCATTAACGTTATTTACTTAAGCGTTCATAAATTAAGTGTGAAAACAATTATTTTTCCTTCCCATTCAATGTACATATGGTATTCTAGTGGAGATAACGTAGCCTAATAAAAAGTTTCGCAATTGTGTTTTATTGTTTGAACAAAACTGAAAAAGTTACATATTCGCGCTCTGTTTAATTGTTTTCTATTTCTCACCATTACCTTTACTTTATTTAAAAAAGATAACACATTTAGACTTACACATAAGATGATTCCGATAGAACAAAGTATACGATTATATGCTTTCATTAAAAATTTATCATATAAACTAAAAATTATATCTATACGCTACGTACTGTGAAAAATAAAGTATCTCTTCCATTAGAGACAAGTAATAAAAATTAAAATCAACATATTCGATGTGGAAAAAATAATAATGATTGAATCAAGAAAATGTACTAAATAGAATAAAATCTCTTCAAAACTTCTAAAATTTCTGTATATCTTTTGAAAAGATTCAAATTTTTCCCAAAGTTTTTACAAATTTCTGCTGGATTATAAAAATAGCCTTCAAATCTTCCATATTCATTTTACACCGTTTTGGGAATCTTTCGATTTTTTCTGAAATTTTTGGAGACATTATCTTGAAATTAATTTTTCAAAATGAAAAATCAATAAAAATTTTTCCAGAAGTCTTGAAAACATTTTTCTAATTTCTTGAAACCTTTAACCTTTTTGGAATCTTCTATCATTTTTATTCAAAATCTCCCAAAATGTTGCTCTAAAACCTTCTATTTTCATTTTTAAAATGTTACGGTATCATTTAAAATGTTTTGACATTTTTTTCAATTTTCTCCTGAAATTAATTTTTTTCAACAAAAAATCATATCAAATCTTTCCAGGAATGAAACAAATCGTTTGTTGTCTTGAAATCTATAAAAATTCTTAAAAAGTTTCTTTTTTATAAATCTTCAAAAAATGACATTCGTTTCAAATTGAGCAAATCATTGAAAGTTTTAAATTATTTTTTTATCGTTTCGCAACTTCTAAATATCTCTCAAACTTACTCGATATTTTCAAAATTTTGTACTCTGAAAAAATTGAAAAATATTGCCTCATAGTTTTTTGCATTCTTTTTTGAAATGTTACGAAATAATTCTTAATGTGTTTAAATCGTTGTCAATTTTCTCTTAGAATACATTATCCAAAATAGCAAAAATCATTACAATTTTTCTCATGAATCTTAAGAAAAAAATTGTGTTCTCTTAAAACCTTTCAAAATGTTTAAAGAGCTTTCAACTTTTTTTTAATATCTTCAAAGATCTATAGTTTATTTTTAATTTGTTCAAACCTATTAAATTGAGAATTATTTTGTAATCATTTCGAAACTTCTAAACCTTCTACACATCTTTTATAATGATTCCGATTTATCCTAAAATTTGTTGAAAATTCTGGATTAAATATTTTTCCATATTTTATTTCAAATTACCGGTACCGTCAAAACAAAATAAGGTAGGCAAAGAAAAAATCGGAACGGCCGACTAAATTTCTTGTTGAATTTTCGAGCAACTTTCCATTCTTCAAGCGGTACTTTTTTCTGGAATAAGGCAGAACAATTTAGTTTTTTGCAAATTTATCAATTCTGGTAAATTTAATATTGTTGTAAGCTTTTTATCATTTGTCATAAAAAATTGTAAAAAATATAAGTATTGCTTGTAAATTATAGGTATGTAATGAAAACTGTTAACATAAAAGTAACTAATGGAATTTGTTGTAAATTTACAAAAAAACTGCAGTTTTCTGCATTATTCTAGTCACAAGTTGCATTTAAACAATAAAAAGTTGTTTAGAAATTAAAAATGATAACATAATACACTAATCTTTTTAACTTGACGATTACAAATAATTTGTGAAAAAAAAACAGAAAAAAATAATATTTATTACCAATATGCCGCGAAATACTTCATCCTCGTTTAGAGGGTGGTTTTCGGAGCATTTTTAGGGTGGTGATGGTCGAAATAATAAGTCAATGCATATGTAACATTTGGGGAAATGATTTAAAGAGGTACTTATCATTTGCACTCGTTTTGTTGAAAATTACGCTTTCCAGTCTCCTATTTGTAGATAGGGGGTTTCCCCTATGCTATTCTTATGGGAATATTGAGGGGCTGGACGGAACCATTTAATGTTCCGATCGAAAATAATACTTATTTAATTTTTTGGGAACCTCACAAAATAAGACCTTCTCCCAAACAAGATTCTAACATTGCCTTTTTTGGAACCATCTTAATGGATAACCCCTGAATCCAAGCTTAGATTTCCATAGATTATTTTTAGAAAATCATGAATTCATATAAATTTATATGAAGAATCACAATTATTTTCATTTATCTAAGCAAAAGAAATTCTAGAGCCATATTGAACTGACTGAGTATCAGGATTTTGTAGAACAAAATTTTGGAAATCGAGAGCAGTGGGTCGATTATATACTTTTCACAATTTCACATTCCCCATTTTAATTTTTTACATCCCATTCTTTTTCTTCTTAAATTTACGTCGCGTTATGCGTCGAAGCTACCTTTAAGTGAAATCTGAAATACAGTACGAATTCGACAAAACGCTATATACAATTTATATATAAAAGAACAAAACACTGATATTTTCAATTTGTTTTACATAGAAAAATTGATGAAACAAATGAAAAATATCATTGTCTTGTCATATATATATATATATAGATTATATATTAATTTTTCACCTGGGGTATCAGCGCTACAGTTAAACTGGTTTCTGTTGGATTGTCTTCGATAATTTTTGCTCATTTTCACGGACTGCATGATCTTGATCAATATCTTTTTTTTTTCATTGGAGCTAAATAGGACATGGAATGAGATTTTCCCATTAGGGTAGGTCTTACTTGAAAGATGGTGGTGTAACTAGAGTAATACATTTGAAAAACATATGTTTATTATTATATTAATAAATGACTAATAAATTTGTATAACTTTTGTAATTTTTTCAAATTTATAGAAATTAATTACTGAGACGAACAAATTTTTTCGGTTTGCTTCCACCTCTACATTCTACATTTCATACAGATGATTACTTTTCTAAAATTACACCGGATTTACTTTTATTTATATACAGGCAGACAAAGTAGTTATAATTTCTTATATTCTTATGATAATAATTGATTTTATCAAAAACAAAACAGGAATTAAATCAAATAATTGTATTATTAAAATGAATTATGAAACAGCCCACTTTCACATACCTCTGTTCTTTTGGCTTTAGTGAAAGCACGTAATGTAGATGCTTATATAGAGCTGTCCTATAATGATTGTACGAAATGACTTTTTTGCATATTTTGCATTGTGCAAATAAACCTATATAAATTACGAAAGGCAAATAGATTTTTCACATTCCGGGCGTTCTGATATTTTCGTGATTTTGTTTGGTACTCAAATAAGGGTTATGAAACTAACGCGAGTGTATTCTTTTTATTTGAAACTGGTTGTCGAATGAGAAATCTTAAAAATTTCCAATAATTCGTCAAATACCCGGATACGCGAGTGTTACCCTATTATCCGACTACCCAGGTCCTGAAGCATCGGAGTAAATATATAATCACCCATCATGAAGTCCTAGCCCTAAATTCAAAAACAAAAGAAATGACTTGCGTAACATGGAAAGTGAAATATAAAATGATACAGAGGAGAACTCTTGCAGTAGATAATGACTAATTATTCCCAATTTCAATTTATTAACAAGTATAGTGTCCTAACAATTAATTATCCTACTATTGTAAGATTGTCTCCCCTACACAATCGACCTTTAGAACTAAGGTTTTTCCAGTAATCCTGAAGGTTCCAATAATCCTGCAACTTGATTATAATTTTCATATATTGTTAAAAATTATGTTACTGTAACAGTTGAAGATAAAACCCATTTATTTTTAGTCTTTTATGGTATTAAATGAAATTTCATTTACTTAAAATTAGATAAAAAGCAAGAAAACAGCAGTCATGATCACTCGAACGTTTATCTTATTTGGAAAATGATAAAAACTTTGGTTCTGCGCGTTATCAAAATATTTTTGGCAAGCTTCTCATTTACCTGATATTATTATTTTCAAGAACTCCGATATTTTTACGTATATAGCTTTTTATTTGCTGATCTGTAGGAGATAACAGTCAGTTTCAGCCGACACGTGTTCCCAAGAAACAACTTCAAAAGTTACAGATCAAAAAAATAACTTTTTATTCTTAAAAGATTAGTCAAATCTTGTAAAATTTCAAACAGTTATATTTGAATTCTAGTTAAAATAAGAATTGTCTTATTATGATGTTTTTAATTTTACATTATTCGATTAGTTTTAAGTTCGGAAACAAAAGAAAAATGCCAGCTCTCAAATAACTAGTCTTAAAAAAGTAATTACAGATTGAACTATTTTTTTATTTAAATCGCTTTCAAAATTTGTTTCATGACTTTTTTGTAGAGGAAGGTTTGTGATGACGCATTCTCGTAACTTTAGAATGCATGTATATTCGTCCATAAATGACGTCACGCTATACTTTTTGATTCCCATCACCTCCCTTCTCCATTAAACATTGCATCCATACAGAAAAATTCGCATAATTTTCCTTCCCCCTTCACCACACTTGTTTGAAAAATAAAAAATAATATGCAAACAAGTAACATTTAGGTTACGCTTTTGAAATTCGCCAAAAAGTTTGAAGCATTGAAAATAAAAGGTTTATTAGTGCTATTTTAAATAAGGAAGGCATGCAATTAAAAGTACTAATAATTAGTCTACAAAGTACGCTCTACAAATTCAAAGAACATGCAAATATTTCTTATTCCTACATTTTTCAAATTAAAATACTTATATGTATGTTTATTTTCATCCATGCCCTCCGAATTTGTCATGACTGATAAATTTATTATCCACAGAACCTTCAACATTGTTTAAATTACAAAATTTGTCACCATCTAAACTACCTGTTGTAGAGGCAATAAAGTATTTAATGCGTATGAAAAAAATTATTTGAAATTATAATCAACATCGCTAAAATTCTGTCTCATTTATTGACTTGGACGCAAAGTAATAATAAAATGTTCCGCGTGTCAGTCATAAAGAGTGGCAGATTATAGTATTCTGTGGAAAAATAATCTCGTTTTTTATCAAATGCATAAAGTTATGAATTTGTAGCAATTTTTTTAACTTAACAACAACATGTCCCTGTTAGCGTTTTGATGCGTTCAGTCAAATATGGCTAACTTTTTGCAAATATTTAATAAACGATTTGATAATGCACTCATTTTTCAGTAGATGAATGTCATATGTTCTCCAGACTCAAATGCTGGAATTTTGCCATTGAATCTTGATTAATTATGTGCGGTAAAAAAATGTGCTCTTTTATAAACATAGACTTATGAACAAATATGTTCTAGATGGCTGACCATCCCCGAATATGGGCCAGATTGGTCTTTTCAGTCTAAATAGTCTAGAAAACGTCAGATCTGGATCAGATTCAATATTAGGCGTGAATATAAATAATAAAAAATATAGATTCGAAAACAAATGGAAATAAAATTGAGTAAGATTAGCTTTCGAACATTAAGGTCTTTATTCGGGAATGTTATATAATTTTTAACATTTTTGTTTAACTGGATATAAGGATGTCTTTGTGGCTCTACACTGAAAAAATTTGATATTGTCTATTATCGTATTTCAAAGAAAAAAATCCAAACTTTTACTATTTAGTTCTCAATATTCAGTTTTTTCATTGAAGCCAGCTGGGAGGAAGACCGTGGAAATGCTGAAAATCTCCAAAAAAACGACGATAGTCTTCTGGCATTCGTATAAAACTGCGCGGGCCACTAGCCCTCTCTCGTGGAAATCCAGAGTATCGTCGAAGAACTGCTACTAAAATATTGCCATTTCCATATAATATAAAACAGCGTGGTTGTGCGGGCACTTCATCATTAACATCAGTAGTACGTCTAAGTTCTTGGATATTAGACAATAAACCATCGCCATTAGGCATGACTACAAAAACGCTTTCTACTCCAATCGATATTTTACTGAATTCAAAAATCCAAGGAGGAACTGGTCGGCCAGACATGTATGTAAGCTGTCCAGTAAAAACTTGTCCATCGTTGTTTTGTACAAAAACACGGGTATTTGGAGGGAAACGAGTAGGTAGGTCTGGTGCGCCTGCTGAACTTGCTGTTGGTAAACCTGGTTCTCTCATCATTGCACCTAATTATGCAAGCAAAAAATTAATATATATGGAAATATGTTATGCAATAATGTGGGACACGAAATTTAGAATGAAAAACACATCAAGTCATATCTTACTAAATTCATACGGAACAAAGAATTATCACCCGGACGAACATGCTCTACTCTACTTTAATATCCGGCAATGAGGCGGGGTAAAAAATTAGTTTTTGAAAGTCTGTTACTACATTATAAATGATTTGGAAGCAAAATTCGGATTCAGCGATGAAAAAACAAACTGTCTGTATCCTAGTTTACAGAAATATGCTTTGCTCTATCCTCGCGCTCCTCTCTT
Organism: Andricus grossulariae; assembly: GCA_011634705.1. NCBI lineage: Eukaryota > Metazoa > Arthropoda > Insecta > Hymenoptera > Cynipidae > Andricus > Andricus grossulariae. The sequence goes on along the minus strand of JAABKJ010003553.1, from coordinate 8,439 downwards.
GTGCGTGCTCCCATCCGTCTAAAAGTATGACGTTGGATAAATTTGACGCCATTGTAAAAGAATGAAATGATATTTTTATCAGCTGGATGATTAAAATATGCAATTGTTTTATACTAGCTGCTGTGTTTCTCTCTGGTTTTAGGATAACTAAGCATTGCCTTTTCCATTGATAAAAAAACTTTAATTCATCAAATCCATTTTTCTCCAATGGAGTTTCTCATTTGTTACTATCATAAGAAAAAGTAAACCTCAGATATAAGATGGTTACAGCCCAATATATATGCCCAATATTAGCCCAATATGTCTTAGGCATTTTTGATCTTGAGCTAGAATTTTTGTGTGAAACTTTCTACACGAGACTGTCCTGATATTTATCATCAGTCACGAGCTTATTTTTATAATTCGGTTAAGTGATCTGATAAGATTAATGTGCCTAATATGACATATTGGGCAGCCTGGTTTCTTTTTGACCCCACCATACACGGATTGGGTTGCAGTCAAGTGCATGATAGGGGGACCTGCAGTTGAAGGTGGAATTCCAAACACCAGAACCTCAGTAAATGTACATAGAAAAATGTTCAGAAGTACCGGCTTCGGGAATGTACCCCGGATATTCAACGTGAAATCCGGGTACCTAACCACCTGCGCCACGACATTAGTATCATTATTATAAATATCATTATAGTACTTCACACTTACTTGTAAAATCAAGAAAACCTAAGCAGGAAAAGTGTAAAATGACGATTTTCATCTTTTCTAAATGAAGACAACGATTGAGAACTGAAACATTGACTACTTTGTTAGTGATTTCGGTTACTTATCAATTAGTAATGTTTTCTTGTGAATTGTTTTCGATGTATAATAGTAGATGTAAAGTGAAGAATTCAATGTATGTCAGGTGTCTTGTTGTGCTTTTTATACTTTCGTGGTGCTTCAGTGGGATTGTATTAACAAAACGTTAAATAAATTAGGCGCGTAATAAATTTTATTTTCGGAATTTAAAGCAATGACTTGTAAAGATATTATATTGGTGGAGGTTGCCTTGTATAATTTTAAATTTCTCAATATTGTCGTATTGTTTTAATAAAACTGAAAAAGTTAGCCACTAATAAAGCATTGAATATTTCCAGAAATAAGCTGACTATACAAGAATCAAAGTTTTATAAACTCAACACATATTCAATTAATGAACATACCAATACACTAGAACTTGAATTGAAGCAGTCCAAGTTCACGCCGTACCGAGAGGTTATGCCGTGGCGGTTTTTTGATGCTGGAGCGCGAGAGGGGGATGCTGCTTATGCAAGCGTGACAAACGGCTCGAGAGCCGCACTTTCCGCGCGTTGGTTGCATGATCTTACGTCATCCGTCTAAATCAAACAGTAATGATTCACGCGGCCCTTCCTGTTTACGTTCTGACGGTCTGTAAATAGGATCAAGGCCAATGCAAGCCATGCCCTAAACCGTTCTTAATTCCAAGTTCAAGTGTAAATAAATAACTACAATCATAAATAAGGAATATATAGTTTTTATGTTAAAAGATCTAATCTAAAACATAATAGCACAGCTGGATACTCTTTCCGACTAAGCTTCAAAATAAGTCTCCTTGTTTGGTTTAGTCCACCCTCAATAGTGATGACTAATTAACAAACGACTATATGAATAGAGATAAAAGTAGTAAAGATGTGTAAAAAATTGGTATAAATAGGTTTTTTAATTATTATAAAATGTTCTATCCACTCGTTACGGGGATCGGAACGTGGTTCAGCTTTCTAATCTTGAGACCCTGGGGAAGCCAGCAGCAGGTGAATGGTGGTAAGAATATTGGTCAGTAAGCTAAGGTGACGGGTCAGTCCTTTTAGCCTGTATTCGTCCTGTTTGTGACATGTGTCTTTTGATTGTTGATATAGCTTCTATGTTTAATAAATACTGCAGAATTTGATGGTAGATGGTTGACTGGCCTACTTATGGCCCAGAGTTGAGAGTTTTGATAGTTCTTATATTGTTTCATTTTTGTTGCTGATGGCAAGCTTGTAAACTGGTAGTTAACTGGTATTTATCTTCGGGGGCGCCTGCGAAATTCGGCTTTGATGAAAAATTATAATTTCAAAAATCATTTTAAAATATATGCAGAGCCGGTGAAAATAGCTCATGTAAAGCAGGCATGATTTAAGCATTATATCAGCGGCTCCTATAGGAGTTGAATAAATAAAAATAATATCTGTGAATCTCAATAGAAAAAAAAAAAATTATCAACAGATAAAAAACATCTCTTTTTATAGAAAAGTGAAAAGCTTGCTGGTCCCTAAATTAGTATTAATGGATATTGAACATTATATGTTCTATTATTTTGAATTATTGATCACATGCTTCATAATAAAAAGGTGGCTCTATTCGGATTACTTCTTTTCCAGAATTCAATAATTATTATATGAAACAAAGAACGCATAATAGTGATCAGGATGGTCGTGAAAAATGTGCAATAACATTTCTTATGTCGCTGTTATATAAGAGAAAACAAGATATACTTTTGAAGTGAAATTTAATCAAATTTATTGAAATTAAATTACGAAAATTCAAACTCTAAATCTCTTCCAATAACTATTCTGACAATCTACACATTTTTTAATTGAATTATGGCCTTACAGCCTGGTTTCGATATACAAATTTTCATTTCGTTTACGAAAAGAATAATACGCCTAATATTATCAAACTTTTAATTGCCAGTTTGCAAAAGTTGATGACTGCTGATTTTTTGAAATATTATATTTACTTGAATATATAATAATTATTAATGCGTAAGAAAAAGTTGATAAAAATTAGACAGGATTCGTCTTTGTGCGGAAATTACTGCTGGTATGTGGCCATTTCCTCTTGGTGTAGTACTGTGCGGTAAAAGGAAGGTGCATTTTTATAAAAAGAGACTTCAAGTACGATATTTATTTCAAAATTAGCATTCAATGAGACTTTAGGGCCATTTGAACAGTGAGTCTAGACTTTTATAATATCTTTGGTCGCGAAAATATACTACTGACGTGGTAGCCTTATATTTGGACTATGATTGGTGATCTCGTATGGCGCGAAATTTTAAATGTGGTTCGGTCGTAGCTAGAGTGCCATCTGGTGTCATTATTTCTCCCAACAGTACGATTAAATAAGAAATTATATGTTATTCAGTGAAAATTTGTGGAAATGTTAATCTGTCAGTGTGACACTGTTTGGAACTATTAATATGTCAGCAACCGACACCATTCGGTAAGGGCTATCTAACCCTCACTTTTCAGGGGGCGTTATAGGCTTAAAAAATGGTGGTCTATAATAAATTGAAATAAAATTGAGACTTATTTTCAGGCAATTAGGTCTTTATTCGAGAATTGTACATAATTTTTATATTAAGATTTTTCTGTAACTAGCTGTCAGAATATTCATGTGGAGCTACAGTAAAAAAAAATTGAAATTACCTTTTATTATAGTATGAGGAAGAAAATCCAAGGTTTTAATATCTATTTCCTAATATCTAATTTTTGACTCAAGCCATTGAGGAGGCCGACCGTAGAAACGCTCGAACTCTCCTGTATAACGAACCAAAGTTTCTGGCATTCGTACCATAACGCGCGGGACACTAGACCTATCAGTTGTGTATCTCTCGTATGGCCTAAGAACAGCTATCAAGATTTTGTTCACGCGATAGAATATAAAACAGCGAGGTTGCAAAGGCAATTTATCATTAATATCAATATTGCGTTTGAGTTTTGTTATATGTGCCATTAAATCATCACCATTAGGCATTTCTACAGAAACGCTTTCTACTCTATCATGTATGCTATTTGTAATAATAATCCAGGGAGGCATTTAGCGTTCACCTTTGTATGTTAGCTATCCAGCGAAAACATCGCCATCTGTGTTTTGTACAAAAACGTGGGTAATTTCAGGAAAACTGATAGGAATGGCTCGTTGGATTCCTCTTGGTGGGATTGAATTAATTCAATTTTTAATTAATCTTCCCTTGTTGCACCCAATTTAAAAAGAATGAAGAATTATGAAATTTATTCTACACACTGCAAAATAAGAAGTCGTTTCACGCGTAGATATAATTTATTCAGGCCAGGGGATTCTGCAAGATTCTACACATATTACGCGCAAGACAAGAATGTCGGCCCGACATTTTTCCTGAAAAACAAAGCAATGCGATTGGAGTTTGTCTATAATAGTCTGTAGGCGTGATAACTTTCAGACGAATTATGGGATTGCATTCTGTTTTGGCATACTTTCTCACGGCCCGAAAAAAAAAGTCAATCGTTAACCAAACTTCTGATAAGCGAGTCAGAGTCGAGGCTGCACGGCTCCTGTGATTTCAACCAATCAGCCCTTCTTAGACCCCGTTTTTCGCGAACGATCCATTGCCGTTTTTAGTTTTGCGCAAAGATGTCAGCATATAAATATAAACCAATATCATGTTACGCAGTTATTACATCTCCGATTACCGATGGCTGCACACCGAAGGAGCTTAAGTTATTGGAAATGCTGACTGAACCACCAACTCTGCCTAGCTAGACCGCAGCGGCGCACTGTTGCAGGTAATGATATAATTATATTATTACAAGTAGCGCAGAAAGCCTTCGATGTAACCGAAGACTGATACGCAGCACTTCAGACGAAGACTTTCTCGTTTGTCACTCGCGAAGATTTGCCCAGTCCATTTCTGGGATCATTAAAGACCCTAATTTTCAGCCAGAAAATACAAATAGATCCAACAACAATCAGAACCTCGCATAACCGTTCTTCAATGGACCAGGCCAACATCGCATCAATAAGGTGGAGCTGAATGTAGCTCATCCACACTTTGGTGGAGAACAGAACCCAGCCGAATGAATTCCAGATCTTCCTCATCCAGCTCAGGATCAAACCAGAAACCAGCAATGTGCTCCGCAGATCAAACAAGGTCAACAGTAACCTACACAGCCCAGAAAGGACCTTTCAAACGGTAATCAACTATTTATTTCCATCACCTGGGCTAATTTATTAACAGTGCCAACGATCCCTTTAGCGGTTGATACCGCATCGCAGGACGTGTCCTCAAACGTGAGGACACTCGATGGTGGATTACTTACCGAATTTTTTAGTGCGATTTTGACCGCTTTAGAGAATTTTCCATAATGCTTCTTCACGATAATGTAGCATTAGATAACTTCATATGCTCCCGATATACGTTTGAAGCAGTGCTTGAAAATTTGTAGCATTTACCACGTGTCACGCTGACCCCTCTGTGTATTACATCGTCATGAAAGTTATTGGCGAAATTGACCTGTTGTCACAGCTGTTGAATGGAATTGGACCCCACAAGCTGACGTGGCCTTCAAATATCTCAAGAAGAAGTTCAAAAAATCTCTGAGCCTTGGAAGTCCCAATTCTGATCTGACAAATGCCCTTCAGACACAAAGAGTAAAGTGGGTCTCAGTTCAGTTTTGTTCCAGATCAGAGATGGTGGGGATAGGTCAGCTAAGGAAAGGCCAAATTCTCGCTTACAGAACTTCCCTACGAATCAGCGGAAAGGTGTTGTCTTGTCTTCGCGTCATCTGGTGTGTCAAGAATTATGAAACATATTCACTCCATCGAATGTTTACCATACTCACTAAGACGCACATGCATCTTTTGTACATTTTGAATCTCTTCACGTACCGGGAGAAGAGCAGCAGAGACCTAGACAACCGCCAAATTGCTGGAAGACGGTAGCAGTTGGCTTAATGGGACCCTATCTAATGCCAAATCTCGACTTACTCGACGACCTCGCCGAGTATATCGTTCGGAAAACTCCTTATTTTTTTATCAAATGATCCAGATAGCCTCTCGCGCAGCTTGCTTTCAAATTCCAATTCATCGCTCCCGTAAATAATGACATTTACTAACCTTAATTCCCAGGCTATAATTCCACCTCACTTAAAAGCCAATACGCAGTAGAAGCTAAGGACGTCTCAGGAGCAGAGTATCTCCTCAGTATCTATGCCTTCCCCTGAAAGTCACCTACGCAAAAGTAAGACCCCACGTGAATAAAAAATTGTATTGTATTGTATATACAAACAATTAGAGATAATTTTTGCACTCCCAGAACAAAATTTTAAAATTTTCCAAATAAAAGTACATTGAACCCCTCTGTAGTGGATAAACGTGAAATTTAGAAACTTAAAAAATTACGGTATATCCCGATAGAATACCAAAACTTTGCAAGATACCCCAGAAATAGATTTCCAAATAGCCATTTGTGATCGTGGGACCTGAAGAGAGGCGGTGATCAGTCATGCGTGGCCAGCAGCGGCATAGCGACGGAGTGGGCAGTGCCTTTAGCACGTTAGTTGCGCCAGGTTGCGTCAGCTGTTAGCATGCGTCCAAATCCAACAAAAATAGTTCATAAGGCCCTGTATGTTTACGTTTAGATACCTGGATCTTCTATATAAGGAAGCAAATATATTGTCTACTTAATCATAATCAGGTAATAAAACGCTTATCAAGCGAGCGCCATACAATTATAAATACAAGCAGAGTGGAAACAACCCAGATAAAATCATCAGATATTTTTCTATTTAAAAACTTCATAAATTTGAGAATATTTTATTAATCAATACTTGCCAAATAATATTCAATAATAAAACTAATCATAAATTTGGTTTCTCTTTCAAGTGAGTACTTGAATCCGATCATCCTGGTTTGGGAACAAGTAAGAACAATTATTTTTTTTAAGGTTAAGCATAAAATAGGCGGCTGATGACATGTGTGATAAGCTGGAGGCAAATACTGCAGTCAAACGAGTGGTAGTTGTGGCTTGCCAACCCCCATCAAGTCACATTGCAGCAAGTCAAATTTAGGGCAAGTCACAATGCAGCAACTTTAATTTCGTCAAGTATAAACTCTACAAGAAAGTAGCAAAAATGCGTGAAGACGCTTCTATAATTAGTCACAAGAATAATGTATTTCACAGTCATACCACTGCCCGACGTCCCTGGTAGTGTGGGGCCGGGGTGGGGTGGAAATACATAGCTGTAATTGGTCAAAGAAAAAATTCAAGTGACCCAACTACTTTTTGTTGATTTTTTGTGGACTGCTCATTTTTCCGAATGAGAGATGCCGCAATGTGACTTGGCGCTAATATTACTCGCCGAAAACGTAACTTGCTGCATTTTTACAAATATTTATTGGACTTCACATTTCTCGAAATGTGAGTTGTCGCAATATGACTTGCGGCAAATTTGCCGCAACGTGCAGATGTGCCGCAATGTGACTTGTCGCACATGTGCCTTGCACGAATGTGACTTGCCCCAAATACGTTTCGCCGAAAATTTAATTTGCTATATTTTTTCCAATCTTTTGTGGACTTCACAATTTTCGGAATTTTATTTGCCGCAAATGTGACTCGCCGCATATACATATATGTGGCCGGTGTTTACATTTTCCCGAATAAGATATGCCGCAATGTGACTTGCCGGCAATGTGACAATGTTTTGAAAAATTTGCATAAATGTTAGCCCCAAAAGGTACATCAATGCTAGTTTAACAATGTCCACTCCAAATTTTGTAATTTTCGTCTCCATATTGTGTCTGCTATTTTGAATTTTTTGTTTTTGACTCTGAGTTTGTAATCAGCGTCCTGGTAAACATCCAAATAACTATATTTCAGCTATATTCATGGACTTTTTGATTCTTGTCAATATTTTCACAATACCTGCAGCTTTTCTTCCTGGTTTTAGGGTAAATAAGCACGGGTTTGTCTTTGAATAACAAAAAATTGTAGGGCATGTACGGAATGTTGGCTTTTCGAGGCATGTATAACGTGCGAGAAGCGTATCGTTGTAAAACCGTGGTAGAAAACAATTTTAAAAAGACTCTTCCTAGTTTCTGCGCTTGCACACTTTTAAAAAGATTACTGCTACCATAAATTATGTATCTGTCAGGCGGTTTAAATCACAGCAACTGGAACGTGTACGTCATCCACTTCAGCTCCTTCTGTCCTAGAAGGTAAGCAAGAGCGGGAAATTTACGCGAGAAAACATCGTTCTACACTGTTCACTGGAGTCAGTTTTCTAGCCGCGTATGACCTTACGCGGCAGACGGGACAGTTAAAGATGAAAATTTCACCTCTGGATACTTTTTTAGAGCTACCAATCTCTGTAGAATGTTATGAAGAAGACCAGATGAAGTGATCCCAGAAGAACAGCCTTTTTCATCCGGTTCGCGATGGAATGAGCCTGACGCTGGGAAGCCGGAATCTTGTTGAGTTGACTAAGAAATGAAGCTTTAATACCTCCAAGACAGCCTATTATGAGAACTACAAGATGGACTTTGTAGCCTTGGTATAGCCTGCTTAGCTCGGAAAGAAGTGCTTGATATTTCGCCCGTTTTTCTTCCTCCTTTGCCGTGATATTGCCATCGGCTGGTGCCGAGAATTCA
>JAABKJ010003552.1:0-25806 GCA_011634705.1 Andricus grossulariae | reverse complement strand
TTGATTAAATCTACTTGTATTTTAATTTGCGGAAAAATACCAAAAATATATGTGAACAATTGTGATAATAAATACTACAAGTATTGATCGAAAATAATATATATTTTTTTTCATAAATTATAAGGAAAAAAAATTTCAATTAGTATAAAATGACCCGAAATTCAGAACTACCCGTTTTTTTTCGGAACTACCCGATTTAGCAGAGCTGCCCGTTACAATATGCTCTGATTCGGTTAAGTAAACCCTAAGCCTGAAATGTATTTTATATCGTATCATCATCAACGTTCCTTGGCGGAAGATACCAGTTCTTGAGAATTGCATTATAGTGGCACTATACAGGGTTCGAAATGTATGGCAGTAAGGTCGCCGATGGGTGAGAACAATTATATTACCTCAAATGAAATTGAACGAAAGTAAACAATAAAATAATTATTTGAGAAATTATTGGGTAATATAGTAAACAATAATTACTTTTAGGTAAATAATTTTCTGTTAAGACACGGCAATATTGCCATATATTTCGAACACTAGCGCCACGCTTGGTAAGTTTAGGCGTGAATCTTGGTCCGCAAACATGTTCGTTTTTCGTGAAGTCAATGTACAGGTCATTGGGTTCCTTACGTAATAAAACCGAAATTTCAGCATTAAACTTCAGTTTACGACTTGAACGTTCAAAGCTGACGAGATGTAGGTTCCCGTGCGGAAGTCGCCCTGTTCCTTCTCGTGTCCACGCTTCTAGCTTGTACTTCTAGTGGCTCGAGTTCGAGCCCGGCTAGAGACTAGTGCTCCCAATTCTGGTAACATTTCGCACTACGCATGTATCGCGTTGACAACAATTATATTCAATTAATATTTGTGATAAAAAAGGTATTCCTTTCTTTAAATTTAAAATCAATCATTTATTTTTAAGGAGTATTTTCAAATAATTATTTTAACTTTCACTTTGTAAATCTATTTTGTGATCCAAAAATCATTTTTTAATAGCATTACAGTTATTAATTCCTGTAAACAGTTTATTTACACATTTAATCATTTTAAATAAGCGCACCAACTTTAACCAATCCGATTGTCGACGAACCGAAAACGTTCGAACTGACCCGAACGACCAAACAACCTTTTTCGGAGCGACATCCAGTGTGAATCAGTGACATATTTTGGTGTTTTTAATTAGAACACATTTTTATGATTAGTTTGAACTGTATTTTAATTTTTAACATGTGTGGAGAGTGACGTGCATGAAAAGAACATGGTGGATAGTGGTTTAAGTTTTTCTTTTACATTTTCCACGTTAAGATGCTTGCGTATATGAGACTCAGCAATCAGTGTGTTTTCAACGAGACGTTCTTGATGGCTCAAAGTTTCGTCATATACATGATCCAATTATGTTTGTCAGGGAAAGCCAGAGAAAAGTCAGGGATTTAGAAAAATCATAGTCATATACCTTTCTTACAATAAACTGGCGCGGAATCGATAATAAACTCTGGACCAGGCTCGGCGATCTCGCCTGGCCAGCAAGGCAGGCCCTGTACAGATTTAACGTTTCATTCCACCTGGACCCAGGCTGGATCAAGAGGCCAGGGCCTAGTTTTTCCAGGCTTGGGCCCGGTTAGGCCCACGACGAAATTTTCACACGGGTTCAAGAGTTCTAGAAGATGAGGGTATGTCATTTATCTCTTTCTTACTTCTCATTACATGCGAAAGTAGCTCAGGCGTATTATATTCTCCAAATTCACACTTTTTGAGGTTATGTTGAAAATCATTACCGATTGCATATAATGTTTATGCCTCCATCTATCAGGATATCAACGAACTAAAAAGGGACCCTCAAAAAAATGTTTATTGGAGTCTTAATTCTAAAGGATGCCAACTTTTCCTTGAGCCGCAACATTATCGAACCCCAAGTTTTTCTGTGATAATCAAGCCCCGGAATCAACCGGGATTGGGTACATTTAATGTTAGAAACAAAATATAATAGTTTGCTTATGGTAATCTACAGCCGTAGATGCGTTTTTCTCGAAAATCAGTTTTTGGAAGTTCCATCTTCAAAAAGGCCCCGGAGATTCGCTTTTCTACCTAGAGGATTCATCCATTTATCCCGTTATTACCCTTATACGTAATTCCATATTGTATATATTAGCATTCTACTAAATTCTTGTATGAATAATGAACATATTAAATCTGTAACTAGAAATTTTTAATTATGTGACTTTCAATAATTTACTCATCGTCAGTAAGAAATTATAAAAATACACACTCAGAGAAAAGATTGAGTTGATTCAACAAAACAGTTTCTTCAACCTAATTTGTTTGTTGAAACTAAAAAATTTGGTCGGCGTAAATAAATCTTTGGTTATTTTTATAAAACACAACGAATTAATTTGGTCAATTCAAAGTAATTATTTATTTGAGCATGTTTAGTTGATTCAACCAAATAAATGTGTTAAGCGGAAGATATTACTTATTAGAAAATTATTTGGTTGAAGTAACGAAATAATTTGGTTGATTTTACCAAATACTTCCATTAACCACACTAAACATAGCGAAACAGATTATATCAGCCCATGCCGGTGACCAGTTTGCGTATCGAAAAGTTTCTCATCGTGCGTCGTGTCAAAAATTAGTGAAAAAATTAGTGATACGAAGAAATGGACACTAACAATGTCAACGTTTTTTAAAAACTGGGGTCTGAAACAGTATGCAGAACATTTTGAATGTAAGAACAACCTTTAGTTCACAGAGTTTACACCGATGCAGGCAATCTAACCTCAAAATTAATAAGTGATGAAAGAACCCCACACAAATATATGGAAAAAGCCTTTCTGTCAAGTTGGCTGAATGTTCGGTTATCTAATGCTGCAAGTGATGCTCATTAAAAGTTTTTTTTATCAAAAGCTTTTGTCCCAGAATACAATTTTTTGAAAGTCAAGATCTAGATACACTTTGATTGAAGGAAGCAACCAAAAAATTTGCTTGGATCAACTAAAGTATTTGGTTAGATTAACCAAATTTTTTTTTAATCAACCAAACTTTTTTCTGAGTGCAGTATTATAAATTAGGAGAACTGCAACATTTTGAAACTTCGCACACCGTTCTTTCGATGAAACAATTACCCTTACGTGGAGTATGTATGGTATCCGCTGTGAGGACCTAGACGTTCGGAGGTTCATTAATACAAATTAGAGGCTATGGCGACGCCAGGAGATGGATAAAAGACAGCGATGAACGATGATATACGAAGTCGTTACAAATCCGGTAGCCGAAAATTAAACTGGAAATTCTACTCAACTTCGTTTTTTGGTCTTCTTGATTGCGTCTAGACCTAGACCCTCCGGTCAGATCGTAGCAAATTACAGCTGGCCCATCCGAATATTTTATGATCATAAATATGAAACCATCGCGCGGTCAAAAGATTCCTACCATGACAAGACATGTAAAGAATCTCAACAAATATTGTTTCATTTTACGGTAAAATGAAACTCAAGTACCCACTAAGAAACTTCCGATTAAACTGAATTAAAATGAGTTAAAGTATCGTATAATTTGAAGTGTTTTGAATACCCAAATAATACCGTTTTTAGCCATATTCGTTTTGATTCATTGTTACTTAAAACAATTGATGTCATTTTAATAATGCTGTTTAATCCCACAAAGATTTCAGAGGAGGGTAACACATTCTAATTCTTTTAAGAATTATAGAAATTGAAGTCAAGTTTATACTGTTTAATTTCACAAGACAACCTCCAAAGTTGTAGTTAATTTAATTTCCACCGTGAAGCATCAATGATCAATCTTTTATCCATAACAATTCCGTTTGATCAAAAGCGCATTCATTGCAATGTCGATAAAAATCCCACACAAATGAAAATCGGAAAAAGCGGGATTGTTTAGGTAAATTTAAAACGATTGAAACTCGACGATATTTTAACTCATTTTAATTCAGCTGAATTAAAAGCTTCTTTGAAGGTAACTTTGTGATTTAAGCAAAATTGATGCACTAGTAAAAACAACTTATTATTCATAAAGACAACCAGCTTCCAGATATAAGCAATTTTCAGCCCTTTGTATTAATGTGCTTAACATAAAGTGAGAGCACTTTTTAAAAATAAAAATCTTTCTAATTAACATGTTGTTCGAAGCATTTTATCATGTAAACTTCAATCTTTCGAAATACCCACCACCATATTCGACACATTTCTCGATACCTCGAAACCAGACATCGAACCTTGTCTGCCATTTCTGCATTTCTCTAATGAGGGATTTGTATATACAAACTTTAGCAGAAGCTTAGGAATTAAACCACGTGAATTAAACCACCCATTTTTATCATGCCTGTTGGTAATTTTGGGATGACATTAAATGCATTTGAATATGTTTGAATAAAGAATACGACATGAATCCAAATGAATTTAAATGAATCCGATATTTGTATCAACATGATTCCATATCAATATGATCCAAATCCGTAGGCAGGAAGCAATTTATTTAGCTGCCAAACGCAGCTTATATTTAGAGGTCACTCCAATTGATTACGTTTCAAATCTGCACTTATTCTAAATTATTTCAATTCATCCTGCATCAATCTGGATAACCTTTTCAACCAGTCTGAATTCGTACTAATATTTCAAAAGTCGTTCTGAATCCTTCCACTGTAATTACGTAGTCATTCATAATGATTCCATTTTACAAAGAACGGGGTTTTTAATGATGCGCATACTTCACTTTCATTCCATATGATTACTGTGAATTAACAGTGAAATAATTCAAAATGACATCGGATTTGGAGCGAAAACAATCAGAGTATGAATTTTATTCCGTCCGCGGATTCAATTGAAATAAAACTTCATTGAATTGAAAATCAGAATTCTGCAGAATCAATCGGAATGGTAGTGAAATGATTCGAAAAAAATTTGCATCTTTCAGCAAATTCAAATGAAATGAACAGTTGATTCAAAATGACGTGCATCTATTCGAGACGATTTTTAATTGGCAGTGGAATCATTCTAAAAACATTTGATTCTGCCTACGTCATTACGTCCATAAAACATCGCAGGATATCATAGGGATATCCCAGGAATATCGAAATTTCCGGAACTGTTAGTAACAGAAGCTTTAGGGTCAGTACTTAACCCGAGCCCTTAATAATTATATAAGGTCCGCGTCTGGACCTTTTATTAAATAAATGTTTAGGGACCGATCAGGGTCCGAAAGTCTTTAAAAATCCTTCAAATTCGGAGAAAAGATGAAAGGTTCCGATCCCTAGCCTTGATGAGATATCTCGAAAATATCCCGCAACTTCGACCAGGATTTTATACCGCCAAAAATTCCGTATCGTCGGAAGAATGCTATAAGGCGGGTGGGGTAAACTTCCACATAAACTTTCACCAAAATACGATGACTTTCGGCAGCAGTTTTCTTCATATTAAAGTAATAAAGGAGAACTCCCCGCAAAAACACTTTTTCAGGCACAAAGTTCGACATATTTGAGTGGAAAAAAATTATTGTTGTTTACGCTTCAAATTAATGACATATACTGAAACAGACGCATAATGACAGTAGCTTTTCAACGCATGTTCGGAATATTGGAACGATGGAATAATAATCAAGTTACGCCATCACTTAGAAAACCTCACGAATTAAGTAATAGATCCATATATTATGCTTATATATTACCAAAAAAGCGGTAAAATCTTTTGTCTTATGTGCTGCAGCGTCATCATCTGGAGCAGAGCCAAGTATCGCTATCGAGTCAGGATTGTAGTCGGATACTTTACAGTCGTCGAACGACCTGATACAAATATACTGGACGTCTGAGAGAAAGTGACTTTGCACTGTGATCTTACCACAACAGTTTCCGCTATAGCACATATGTAGAAGAAAAAATGAATTATTTTGATATTGAACTTTTTGATGATCGTGATTTTTATACCAGCACTTGAGATACCTCAACTTCAATCAAACATTCTTGGCTAAAACTGCTTTGCGGTATAAGTATAGGCTTGTATTCTTTGATGTTCCAGATTGAAAGTATTTGTCATCATCTGCACTGTTACGTCAGATTTCCCTTTTACTCTTCGGATAACGAGTGGTGCATCGAAAGTGTACAATCCTCCTTTACTCTCAGATAGTAGTACATGTACTATCATGGATTAAAGCATGATGTGATAATACGTAACTTGTCATAAATATTAAAGCATTGTTAAACTCCTTATTTCATCGGATGCTAAAATCTTATTCTTTAAGGAAAGTCAATTCTCTACTAAATCTTCGCTAAGATTGCGTATATTTTATTATAATTTTTCTAAACCACACTTCAGCAACGTTAACAGGGACAACGATAATTTAAATATTGTATATATGTATAGAATCTAGCGGATTATTTTAAAGTAATAACCACATGGCAGAATAAATTAGGAATTCATAAGTGTAAAAAACTAAATAAAAAGCTTCGTTTCGATTATTATCATCCTAAGTATCAGATAGCATGAATAATAGTAAGTGGAGAGGTTCTGTGACTGATAGAGGTGGCAATCTCTTTGAATGATGGACCTTTATGTGATAGGTCGTACAGAACATCTCACATGGGATGTTTTGCCAAGATAAGGACGTAGCCCAGTAGCCTGTTTTACTGGGCGAGTATTTATTGGTTATTGCTGAGCCATCATTAGCGGCTGGGTCTCGATGCAGAGCAGATTCGAAGATACCGCACGCAGCAACGTATTACAGTACTGCTACCGTCGCACTCGTTTAACGAACCCTCGAGGCACCAAATCACCATTACACGCATGGATGGAAATGCTAATTCGATGGGCCCGACACACCCACTAGCTTCTACTCCCAATCTTATTTTTCAGTCCCAATTCACTCTAGTCGCTTCAAATTAGAAATCTTAGTTTAGTTTAATCAAGAATAGAGTAACAAGCATTTCTAGTGGGTAATTTCAAGAGATGAACACATTGGAGACAAATAGATGAATGTCACATTTCTCGTCCTGATACATAGACATACAAAGCCCAAAATGATATGGAAATATAGACCGTTAGCTAGTAGACGGCCTATAGAATATATAAAAATTAGTCAATCACTTAACGGCTTTAACATAATTCTAGTTGACTAGTCTAATCGAGTCAAATGTTCCAGGAGATTAGATGATTAACTGAAAGTTATTGTATCAGCCTAACAACTCGATCATTAGACTACAGTTAATGCTTCAAGAGAAGATGTTCCTAACTGCCGGCAACCACCCTGGCAAAAGTTTCGGATATAAATAAATTCCGCATGAAAATACAAAATAGGCTAGATTTCACTTCTGTATACTCACTAAAGTATTCCAAAGTCATCTTTCGGGGTTGAGCCATTAAAAATTAAAAGCCAGGGCCAGGCTAGCGGCCCCGGCGACAGTCTGAGCCAAGCTTGAAACCACCGAAAAATTAGGTAATTCCTGCCCGGGACCGGATGAGTGACTTTTCGTGATTAAATTGTTCATATTATTGTTGGCTAAAAAATTAATATGAGTTTCACCCTGCCCACACAAAAGAAAATCAATTTTATTTTCTATTCCGATTTTAGTACAATAAAAATTATGTTTAGGCAGTTCAAATCTACCCAGAAAACAGTGTAATGTTAAGATTGTATCTTATTTTCATCTTTAGAAATTCTGTCAGTCAATCTACAAAAATTCTTTACTAACTCATATGGCTAATAAACTTTCAGCATTTCTTTCAGTGCAGTTGTTGTCTTTTGTTTCGATGCGAAAATCATTTTTTTCACTAGAATTTTTTTTATCCACGACAAAAATCACATTTGTTTTTTCGTGTTTATTATCATTGCCATGTTTCAAAAATTTAGGCAAACGAAAATTTCCAAGCTGAAAATACAAAGGTAGAAAGAATTTCTTATTATGCGGGTAATTTCAAATTGCTGTTATAGGATGCTTAAGAATGTTTTTTTGTGTAATGAGGTAGTAGTACCAAATAATACCCAACGGTTGCTTTTTGAAGGTATGATAAGCTGACGTAACCACATGTTCGAATTAGGGGTTGCTTTTGGAAAATATGGTTTTGTGGTTTTGAAGAGACTTAAATGAGCCCTCAATTCTTTAATAATAATGAGCCCAGAACTCGATTCAATATTATTTTCACGTGTGGTTACGTCACCTCAACGTTAAGCCAGCGTAAACCCTGATTTAAAGAAAAAGCAGAGCATTGAATTTTGCAATGGAGCATTAAATGAGCCTTGAATGAGCCCTTAATTATGATATAGGTCATAACGCGATTCAACGTTTACTTCGCATGGGGTTACGTTAGCTTAGATACCTGCTTTTTGAACTCCGATCATGTAGAATAGACACAAGGAGACGAAAGTAGCGTATTCGAAAATCAGCATTTTCCTGCGCTCAGTACATTGAACGAGTAGGCTAACTTCTCGAGTGATGCCGTGAGTTTCGCATTGAAGCTCCTAAATAAAAATGGTCGGCGTCCATGTTTTCTTCTGACTTTGGACAGTTTCATGTTCTAAGGGCAATTATACTTAAAATTAGCCATTATAAGTAATTTATTTTAAATTATTTGATGAGTGGTCAACTAATTACTTAAAACATTTAAAAATTGGTTACTTTCATTTCAGAGTATATTTACGTATCATGAGATCTTGAGAAGCCTCAGTGCGAAACCCACTCCATCACTCGGGAATTGTTCGCACTCTTTCAACGTGGACCTCGCGCAGAAAAATGCTCGATTTTTGTAAAATCGATTCTGAATTTTTTTTAAAGTAATTAAAAATGAGCAAAGACAAATTAATATAACTTTACTATGGAACATCTAGAAAACATAATCAAAGGCTCTTACTGCGATCAGGGGACAAAGAACGGGATTTTCAAATAAAATATTACTTAATAAAAGTCACAATATTTATAAGTTTAAAAATCTAGATATGTGATAATAATTATAATTTTTGTAATCATTTTTTATCGTAGTATAAAAATTGCAAATTGAACTGATTAATTATACTAAACTTTAAATACAAAAACGAGCAAACTTAAGTCCGATCCGAGAGGCCCTAATTTATTGTATAATATGATACATATTTTAAGAATCAAGTCTATGAGGTTATAGAGGTGGAAAAAAATTCTGAAGTTAATTTCACGTGACCCATGTACAATTCCAGTATTTTAAGGTTTAATTATAATTTTTCTTACGTAAGTGTGTGAACTGCGCCAGTTTTTGGGAGCGTACTTGCTCAACTTATTCTCCGGATCCACAAATAGATATTCACCGTCTAAAAAAAATAAAGAAGCCATTATGAAATATGCATACAGCTGGAAAAAAATATGGTGAGATAGATTGTGTTTGTTACGATTGATCCTTAATAGCAAAACCCATGAGCAAGAACAAAAATATGGCAAAAGTTTTGGTAACCATTGTATAGAAGATTTTTTCAAGTACACAAAACATCAACATGATTGAATTAAGATTGAATTAATATACACGAGAACAATTATTACAACTGAAAAGGAATATTCTCTTCTTGTTACTATGTGCCATTGAGCATACTCTGTTGCCACCCACCGGACCACCAATCGCCCAGGGTATCGCCTTCGCCTACCCGGATGATTATATAAACAGTATTTATACAAACATTTCCTAGATGCACCAATCTATAGACCATGATCCTAATACAAAGGATCCCGACACATGAGGTCGATATCGCTGATGTCAACCTGCAACGGAGTCAGTCGTCTCTACGACACGATTGCCTCAAGCCGAGATCATTTTGACCGCGAATAGAACCATACATACAATACATCTTTGTACTGAAGTTTGTCGTGTGTCAAGCCATATCTCTCTTAACTATTGTAGCCCATAAGGCATTATTTTATAATAAAAAGTTACGCTACAAATCAGAAGTAGGATACACTTCTGCTCATTTCGTGGACAGTGAAAAACAAGTCAGTGTTGGTGTGGTGAACTGTTAGTGATCTGTTATCAGTGCTACCAGTGTGCTACCTGTGGACAGAGTCCAAAAAGGTCTCGACGAAGTCCAGGTGAATCAACAAGGAGTAGAAGTATGGAACGGTCTCGTTCAAACACCACCAACTCTGATTTTACCAAGCTTAAAGATGTGCTGGCAAGTATCGTCAACATTAACTCGAAAAGGTTAGCTAACAATTTCATAAATGAAAATTTCTTACCGGAATTTTGATCCGTCTGTTAAAACTCAATCTACAGCAGACTAGATAGAACAAGTAAATTCTTGCGCTATCCTGTATGACTGGGACGACAAGACAAAGCTCTATTTGGCGGTTCGTAGATTCCGTAGAAACGCCAAGGTGTGGTACGATAAGTTGCATGAAACTCAACTTTCTTGGCCAGTGTTTTCTCATTCCCTTAAAAAGCAATTTATACGGAGAACTCAGTTTTGGTATTTTGTTCAGAGAAGCTGCTTTGTACGAAAGCACTCCGGGTCAGGACCTTCAAACTTATTGTTTTAAAAAGGTTGGAAAGTTGAATAAATTAAAGCTCGATCTAGCGGAAGATAAAATTGTTGATTTCGTCGCGCGTGGCCTTCACGATGAGAAGATTCGCACCACCGTCCTGTCAACGCGTTGTAGAACGATTAACGAGTTAAATAATTGCTTAGCTATTTTCCGCGAAACTGCTGAAAAACCTAGGGAAAATAATAAGCGACAAAATACTCGCGATTTAGCAAACGGGAAATCGAGGGCAAGGGACGAGAAGAAAATCGCGTGCTTCCACTGTGGAAAGATCGGTCACCGAAAGTATGAATGCCCAGACCTAAAGGAGGCGTCTGGTTCAAGTTCAGCTGAAAGAAAAAAAATGTCAAAGGGCGAGAGACCGACATGTGGACATTGCCACAAAGTAGGTCACAAAGAAGAAAACTGTTGGTCGAAAAGTAAAGCAAGTAAAGAATCTAAAAAAATGTGACTAGCCGACATGAAGGGAGATTTGCAAGTGTGCCAAATTCATAAATTTAAAGTACAAAAGCCTATCAAATGTTGCACCGTGAACGATATTGCGAGTGAATGTATTGTCGATTTGGGGAGCGAATGTTCTATAATCAGATTCAGTGAAGCACAAGCACTCGGGCTAAAGTTGAACCCAACTCAAGAAACATTATCAGCTTTCAATTCCGCGTTAACGATACCAATTGCACGTGCTAGAGCACATCTCCGGATCGACGGTATATCATTCGAGGTAGAAATGTTTGTGGTTCCGGATGAACAGCTGTCGAGAAAATTACTCGTAGGCATGGACATACTTGCAACTCCTAGAGTGAAAGCAATCACGGATGCAACTGGGTTGAAACTTTAGGTAGATGAGTCAGTGGTACCGATTGCAGTAAATTTGATTCAAAACAGCATGAGAAGCATGAATGAAGGGGATGTACAATGTCCGGGAATAACCGATCTTGAAATAATATAAAAGTTAGTTTCGCTGCTCAACCGATATCGTACGGCTATTGCACTGAACATGCGGAAATTTGGTGAGGTAAAGGGAACAAAGCTGAAGATCAGACTGATAGACGATCAACCTGTAAGCTATCGACCTCGTCAGTTATCTTATGAAGAATGAAAAACGGTCAAACAGATCGTTGAAGATCTAGAAGAAGCCGGCATAATCCGCGAGAATCGCTCACCTTACGCTAGTCCAATTTTACTAAAAAGAAGGAAAAACGTTGAACCTCGTTTGTGCGTAGATTATCGTTTATATAATCTGATTTGCACGCATTACCACACATTGATGATCAGATTGATCGTCTATCAGGAAAGAGATACTTTACTTCCTTGGATCTAAAATCGGGATTTCATTAAATTCCCATTGATGAGGACTCTATCGAGTTCGCGGCATTCGTCACCCCGGACGTTCACTATGAATTTTTGAGAACTCCTTTTTTCGGTCTTAAGAACTCGCAGGCTGTTTTTCAAAGAGCGATAAACAGAGCCCTCGATGAGCTGATATTCTCTATCGCGTTAGTTTATATCGATGACATACTGATAACTGCTTCGAGCATCGATGAAGCTTTTGAAAACCAAGACATCGTCTTGGTAGCATCTAGACCAGCTGCAACTGATCAGAGCAAGAAGCTAGCAGTCAAGTCAAAAGGTCCTTTCAAGGTAACGGCCGTCCTACCCGACGATCGCTACGAAGTCGAGGATCTGAGGGAACTTAAGCAGGACCGAGGTCAAATGACTGTTGTGGTAGTAGACAACATAAGGCAAGTAGATCACTTTTGATTCGTTAGAGTAAATACAGGTAAAATTGTCCTCTGAGGAGTTCGTAAGCACGGGAGAGAACATGTCAACGTAGGTGAACTGGACACATCCTGAGAGATCGTGTTAACCCAGATCAGCTGGATACATGCAGAGAATTTCCAGGGCCGAGATGACAAGAAGACTGTGCCTAGAGCGCTCTGGCACGACCTCTGGTCAAGGTCGTGTGGACAGAGGTTCGTTGGCGAAGGTCAGGACCATGTGTTTTGCCGAGTGGATTTGGCTCTTACGTGTCTAGTGGGCAAAAGACACGTTGAGAGGAGCTTTATCGGCGAAGGCTGGATCAGAGTCGAGTCAATGAGCTCTGGACATAACTACTGGTCATAGTTATGTTGAGAGGAACTTCATTGGCCAAAGCTGGACCAGAGTCAAGTCAGCGCGTTACTGACAAAACTAAGTTATGTTGAGAGGAACTTCGCTGGCGAAGGCTGGACTAAGAGCAGTCGAAGTCAGGTGCCTTTCTGGCAGAGAACAATCACAGTCGCTAATAAGGTTATTGTGGTTCCTGGCGAGGCTGGCGACACTCAATTTTTTGTCTCTATGGAGCCAAAAATTCGAAAAAAGCTACGTTGTTACGACAAAAGGCCCAAATCGGCTACTACTTAAAAAAAGTTTGTCATCAATTACAGATTCAACTTATGAATGTCGCAAGCAGGACGAGTCGAGGGAGACTCAATGGTCAGGATGGACGATTGAAGACGAATATTCTGTTCTTGTTACTATGTGCCCATGAGCATATTCTGTTGCCACCCACCGGACCACCAATAGCCCAGGGTGTCGCCTTCGCCTTCCCGGATGTTTATATAAACAGTGTTTATATAAAAATGTCTTGGAGGCGCCAATCTATAGACCATGATCCTAATACAAAGGACTCCGGCACAAGAGGTCGATATCGCTGATGTCAACCTGCAACTGAGTCAGTCTTCTTCAGGACACGATTGCCTCAAAACGAGATCATTTTTACCGCGAATAGAACCATACATACAATACACCTTTGTACTGAAGTTTGTGGTGTGTCAAGCCATATCTCTCTTAACTATTGTAGCCCATAAGGTATTATTTTATAATAAAAAGTTACGCCACACAACTAGAGACTTTCTTCCTTTCTCATATTTTAATTAGTTACTTTCATGAAAAAGAAGTTTGAAGCTCAAACAGACTTTATTCTTATAGTGAGAACCGACGTGCAATCACACACGTACTACATTTTTTGCACACAAATTTTAATTACAGGAAAACTTAAAGGCAAGGAACCAAAAAAATTACTATCCTTTTTAAGCAACTCAAAAACATAGTACAGAAATTATACTTTACACTATCATATACTAATATTGATTCAGGTACATAACTATACATATGTGATCAGTGGTTTAGCGTATCACAGTAAAAAAATTGAAACGTAAAAGAAAAATTCGCGAAAATGTCATGCGTTCCTATATTTTTTTATAATGCAAATCACTTATGAATGGGAGTATACATAGTCTTTAACCTAATTGAGTACATCGCTACCCCTATTACGAGCACAAACTTAATATTTATAATATTCAATTTCACGATAGTATGCAACGAGTTAAGGAAGATTTGTGATTCTACCGTGAGCTGCAACTGGTTTTGACTACCGTTCTGACTGGATTGGGTTCCATGGTGATGGGACCAAAACTCATGGTGTCCTGATATGGTCGTTCTGGCCGAGGACCCATTCGCCTCGCTCAACTTTTTGCACAAACGAAGAGTCCCAAAATATCGATACTCCTAAACGAGTGAAACAATGAAAGAGCGAAGGCTAAGAGATAGTCTTGAATGATAGGGTATAAACCTGTCTGACTCACATGGTTGCATTCGAGGTCAATCAGGTCTGAAGAAAAAGACAGTATGTCTAAGTTCTTCCAACAGATTGCGCACCTTTTGTAAACTCCAAATATTTCTAACGTTTTGATATTAGATAACCGAAAATAATAATTATAAGATTTGGAAATAGAGGGAAGTTAGCTAGACGATTGAGGAAGTGTCACTCATACAACTGCACAATTATATCCGTTATGATCGTATCAGTATTTCAGACTTTTATAATTATCATAACAATCAAAAATATAAGCACTCGTTCGATTTTTAGCAGGAGATAAATTAGTAGCATAGAACTAAACTGTCTTTCAAAAGCAATGAGCTACTACAGGTGTTATCTTCTTTTCCTAACACGCAAGGCTTCCGGATCACAATCATAGTACCAACAGATTAGGCCTAGGTACAAGTGTAATTTCTCACTGAAATGTCTAAATTAAAAAAAAAAGTCCATTTAGCAACTATATAATTAACACCACAGTAAATATACTCCTGAGTTTACTTTTAATCATAAATAAATACATATCCTAAAAGGCTTGAATTTTCAGACAAATACATTTTCTTTTTAGCCAGTGGTGTAACCAGGAATTAATCAAGGAAGAGGTTCGAAAGGCTGTACAAAAAGTAGGTTTCTACTTGCAGGGAAAAATTAGAATAATTTAAGACGTAACATTTATAAATGTCATATTTATCATCCTTGCGGGGAAAATTGTTTTCAAATCATGAAAATTCTACATCATCACTCACGCACATTTATCTTTCCTAAAATATTTTCAATTATCCATTAAGTAAGACTACATTAGAGCCATCCAGTCAGAGTTTGAAACAAAAAAAAAGATTATTACATTATTCTTATTACAAAATTTGTGTGGTGGAAACCAGCTCACCCGGAACTTTATTTCATATATTTAATTTTTTCACCCGTTAAGCTTTATTTTAAATCTTGTTTGGTGCAGATTCATTGGTTATAACAAATGAAAAGTGCATTCGTATGTGATTCTTAGCTTAGGAAAATTGGTTAGGTTATGTAAAAAAAACTCGTGAAAAACTTGACTTGCAGAAGTCTGTGGGAAGTTTTGCAACGAATCATATTTCCTAGCGCAGGAACAAGATTTATGCAAGTTTTTTTATTTTTGGTCCTACAGAATGATTTTTGTAAGAAAAACGGAAACAGCATTGAAAGAAACATTGTGGGGTAAAGTAGGTCACACTTCAAAGGTTTATAAACAGTTGTTTATGAATTAAATGTATGGTTTCTCTTGATAGTACAAAAGAGGGTCAGATAGAAATTATATATTTGAAGCATCAGTACCTAACTTAAATTTATTCTTGCACTTTCTTGTGAAACCCCAAAAACACCGAGCAGCTTATAGACCCATTTTACGGTATTTTCTATTGCAATTTTTTTTATTAAGTACTACCAATGATGTAGCAATGTTAGATACATTCGTTATTCGGTTAGCTTAGTGTTTACTTAGATATTTAGAAACTCATTTGTCAAAATGGGTGCTACTTTCATTTTACGTGTACCATAAATTACCTACTGTTTATGTTTTTCCTTAATCTGGATTTAATGAGACATTTCGGTTTAGCAGCAGAATTTCAAAATGGAACAACATCACAGTAATTATCAAACAAAGGAAACTTACCTGTAGTAGTTAATAATAACTGTCGGAATTAAAATGGCTCTATTTTCATTATTGTTACAATTACAGTTATCCATCAGGTCTTGTCTACAGCAGCTGTGTGAATTGAAATCGGGTGAGAAGTAAGAATTTCAGAGATTACGCAGCAGTGAAGCTGCTTCGTTTGTAGAGCAATCTGTCCCTGCATCTAATAAGGGCCACACGAATTACCAATTACAGCGAAAACCACTAGGTCTGCGAGTGATTTAGGGCCTTATTGGCGATGCAACCGCTCCCGGAGCTCCATGCTGGGTCGAGTATTAGGACATCTTGGCTGTCGACTGGTACCCACAAATACGTTAACTCTCGCTCCCTCATTTCATTCATCCTGTCCTCACCGCACACGATTCCACTCCAATCTATACTACAAAGTAGTCCGTTGCGCGTTATTCGTGGATACCCTGTACTTAGCATATTTCGATTTGCCCATGATACAGCTGTCCACCGTGCTCCTTCGAAAGCCACGTGTGCCGTGACCGAAGGAAGGGAGAGAAAAAAAGGATAGAGAAAGAGCTGCATTCCTTGTTGGAGCCAGCCGAGGAGGAAGGAAGGAGCAGGGGAATAGGGGATGTAATGTGCTCCGAACCTGCAACGCGATCCTCCAAAATGCGAACACATCTCTTTCTCGCTCCTTCTTCTGACTTTTCCTTTTCTTGCTTATACTAATATCCAGGAAGTCTTATGCATTGTACTACCACTTTTTTACGTACGATTAGCAAACTTGCGGTTAGAGCGCAGAAGACTGTGGGATTGGTTTCCCTTCTTGTGCTGACTTACAAATCAGAGTGATGAAGTATCCGATTCTGAATATCGATATTGAAAATCAATACTTGAATCCAGGAATTGAACTTTTTCAACGAAAAATATGGAATACGATATGATATCTGCCGTCACAATATCAAGCTATTAATATCTGCTATCCGCGGAATTGAAGTTTTTCGCCCCAAAATAATATAATTTATATATTAAGTATTTATCGCAATGGTGTCATATTACATTGAAAATTGTCAAGATCTGCTACCGTCTCAATGACTCATGACTCCCTTTGTTACGCGCCGACACCATGCGTCAGAGATGAAATTAGATCTTCATGCTGATATCAATTAGAAAACGTTAGGCATACGATTGGCAGGCTTTGCTTTTATAAACAAATGGTTGTTTAGACATTCCACAACTATGCGTCACCCGTTCGACATAATTTCTTTGATATTGTTAATATTAAATTTCTTAGAGGTTTTACTTTGATATCTATCGACAGGAAGTTGACCTCATATATTTTATCAAAGCATTGGATGAAACACGTAAGTCTAACATTGGTCAGCCTTTAGATTCATCAACAAATTGATTGTTTATACATTCCATAAGTATACGACACTTGTCTAACGTAATCTCTTTGACATTTTTTAATATAAAATTCCCTTTGATTTTTGCCGACATCATGCGTCAGGGGTCTCATATTTCATATAATGTTAAACAATTCCTGGTAAACAAAATTCCATTCTGATGACGTCAACCTAGTTCCAGGAATCCTTAACTATAGGGTTACTGCATTTCGTCAATATTGAGACTATATATGGGAGCACTCTTTTTATTTTGCCAGTGCGAGATTAACTCCGTTCAAGCGTGCTTGTAGAATAAAAAGTGCTTAAGATCTATTTAGAAGCAGAGTTTTTTCTGTGATTTCCGAAACTGATAACAAACTTGCAGTAGTAAGCTTAAAATCTGCGAAGTGTTTTTATAAGTGTCTGCTGATTTCAGTTTAATATAAAAATGGATTTCCAAAAATATAAAAAAAGTTCTATTAGAATATTAAACAAAATGCTGAAGAAGAGCAAACATATATCTATGGGACAAAAACGTAGGATTGTGACATTAATCGCTAATCTGAAGACAACAAGCAGAAAATTCAAGAAGTTGCTGAAAACAGGAGCTGGCATGAGTGAAGCTTCAAAGAAACTACGACAGAGAATAATTTGAGATGATATGGAAAGTGCTTTTTAAACGCGGATAAGAATTGGGGTAATATCAAATTTAATTCATAAAGAATTAAATACATTTTGGATGGTTTGAAGAAAAAATCAGAGCACAGATTCAAGTTAAAATTGATAAGCTAAAAACAACAGATTCGGGTTAGAGTTTGATAGAAATCGTAAGCTTAAGGGTTAATATAAATAGATACGCCCCTTTTCAGGTTGGGTCTTCAACCTTTATTGAATTACCTGATTTTATACAGAGAAAAAAAGCTATGATCAATATTAAAAATGAAGATTCATATTGTTTTCTCTGGTCAGTAATGGCAGCTCTTCATCCTGCTAAAATCAATTCTGATCAAACTAGTTCTTATCCTCACATGAATGGTTTAGAACTCAAATATAATGATATCAAGTTTCCAATTACTCTTAAGGATATTCTGAAACTTAAAAAAATGAATCGTTTAAGTAAAAATGTCTATGAATTAGAGTTTGATGAATATAGCAAGAAACCAGAAATTGTTCCAGTTTTTCTAAGCCACGAAAAATCTGAAAAACCTATTATTCACCTTCTTATAGTTAAAAATACTAAATTTGATTCCGATACAGAAGTGTATCATTTTTCTTTGATCAAAAATCTATCTAGACTAGTGAAATCGCAACTAACAAAAGCTCATTGCCCCACTTACTTTTGTTCGTTAGAGCCAATTACCAACATTCAAGGAAATGCTTATCAAAAACATATACCTACAAGTGATGCTTAATACACTAAATGTAGTTTTGATGATTCTAAATCTGAACCTCAAGTTTATCATGAAAAAGATTGCATCAAATGGTTCGTCAATGAGTTAAAAAACTTATCTGAGAAAGTAGATTCTTGTTTTCAAAAGAGAACCCTTAACATTAAAGCAAGAGAATCATTTTCGAAACACAAAAGTGTGTCATATTTGTGAGCAAGATTTTAACAAAAATGATGTAAAACATCGTGATCACTGTCATTTTACGAGGAAATATAGTGGCCTAGCTTATAACGAAAAATTATTAACAAGAAAATATTGCAAAAATGATGAAGAATTTAAATTATTAACAAGAAAAGGCCTATTTTTATATGGTTATGTTAATAATTGGCAAAAATTAGACGAAGATTCTCTATCAGCAAAAGAGGAATTTTATTCAAAATTAAATGATGAGAGCATTTCAGTTGAAGATTATAATCATGCCTACAAGGGTTGGGAAAAATTCAATTTAAAAACGATAGGTGAATATTTAGATTTATACTCAACAAATTATGCTTTTCTGTTGGGAGACATTATTGAAAGTTTTACACGTCGTCGCACTGAAAATTAAAATTTATACTTATAATTTTATACTTATAATACTTACAATTACTTATAATTTATACTAGAATTGAACTTGATCTATTAACAGATGCAGAAATGTT
This sequence comes from Andricus grossulariae, assembly GCA_011634705.1. Taxonomy (NCBI): domain Eukaryota; kingdom Metazoa; phylum Arthropoda; class Insecta; order Hymenoptera; family Cynipidae; genus Andricus; species Andricus grossulariae. The sequence continues at coordinate 6,585 of JAABKJ010003552.1, read as the reverse complement.
ATTATTTATTGAAAGTGCCATCAGAGGTGGTGTATCTCAGTGCTCCAATAATTATGCAAAAGCAAATGATAGATTCATGGGCTTGAATTACAATCCATTGGGACCTGAATCTTACATCACATATTTTGATGTTAACAATCAATATTCCTGGTGATTCAGAAATAGGTTATATTCTTGAAGTAGATTTGGAATATTCTGAAGCACTCCATGATTTGCATAAAGACCTACCATTATGTCCAGAGTATTTTGTACCTCCTCTTCCAACATCTAAAATTCCGAAACTAATTACCAATTTGAAATCAAGAACAAATTACGTTCTCCATTATCAAAACTTAAAACATTATTTAAAGTTGGCGATGTAACTTGTTAAAATTCGCAGAGTTTTACAATTCAAACAAAAATTTTGGTTAAAAGATTATATTGATTTAAATACTGACTTGAGAAAGTAGACAAAAAATGAATTTGAAAAAAAAGTAAACTCATGAACAAATCAGTCTTTTGTCAGACCATGGAGAACGTAAGGAAGCACAAAGATGTTAGCTTAGTAACAAAGTGTGAGGGAAGATAGGGTGCAAAATCTCTGATCGCCAGGCCAAACTTTCATAGCTGCACTATCTTTGGTGAAGACATGGTGATCATTGAAATGAGTAAAACCAAAATTAATTTTAATAAACCAATTTATATTGGATTCAATGTTCTTGACATATCAAAGATAATGATTTATGATTTTCATTAAAATTACATGAAGAACACCTTCAATGACAAAACAAAATTATTTTATACTGACACAGACAGCTTGATTAACCACAATACAGTTCCAAACTTTTATGATTATATTCAAAGAGACTCAGACAAATTTGATACTTCAGACAGTTTAACGTTTTGATTTACACAATTGAGTTCTTGAACACTCATATGTCGAGAAAATTCAATACAATTAGCTACAGAAAATAGTCAATTGAATTATGCTTATTGGGATGATCCAAAATCAATTGGTAGATCTCCTGCGTTTGCTGTTAACATCTCAAGCTGCTGGTAATCCAAGTAACACAAACGAGATTATATCGATAATCGAAGAACTGCATGAAGCCAGAATCATGTATTAAACAACGCTCATTGTGCATCTAAGTCATTAGCAAGGTGAGTATCGACGTATTCGGACGTCATATTAAGTGAGCTAAGATGGAAAGTCGAGGTCCACCAGAACTTGGGTTTAAAGTCACATATTAAGGCAATTTTGATATTGACAACAAAAAGTTATGTAATTTAGCTGGACCTCAGGATCTAAATGATTCAGTAACTTTAAATCTAACACAACATATGATATAACATGAAATGGAGTCTATCTATGAAGATAAAGCATCATTGCGAACTAAAGTTTTTAACAACAGTATGATGATTGGAAGTCTAGAATCTTCTACAAATGAACATTTGAAAAACTTGAAAATTGATGCAGAAACCAAACATAAGCCGGTGTGTCGTAATTCATAGGTAGAGTCTATTCATTTGAATTATTCTCAAACCTCGAAATTAATAAGGAAAGAACCAATGTATCCATACTTATTGTCCATCTACCCGACCCATCATTTTCTATCTTTTTTTTAATCTACAATCACTCCTATCCTTTTGAATCCCAGTCATTTTATCCATGTCTATACACCACTTATCCACGTAAATCCTTTTCTAGCTTCTCTTCTATAATCTTTAATCACCTCTATCGTCTTAAATCCCAGTTTTACTATCCAAGTCTATTCCCCGCTCATTTAAGGCAATCCTTTTTTTATCTCGCGAATGGGCGAAGGGTGATTTGTATGGAAAGTTTGAGATTCAGAGGAATGAATATAATCATAAATTGCAAAAAATACTGTAAAATTTTTACATTGATACGTGGATGATAAATTTGAACGAAATGACCGGGATTGAAAAAGATAGGTTTTATCGTAGATAGATAAAGAGATAGAAAAATACTGATGCGCAGACAGGCAAAGGATATAAAAGGATTAACGTGAATCGACAGTCAATTAATAAATTGGATAAAGAGACTGGAATTCGAAAGGACAGGCATGCTAGCAGGTAAACATGAAGAGATAGAAACTGAATGAAGTTGATCAGTAGTGGATAGAAAAGGACTGACGTAGATAAGTTCTGCTTATACGCTATCAGTTTCTATCTTCTCAGCATTACTTCCGAAGAATGGTGGCCATTAGACTGAAAATCAGGCTCCAGTGGAAGATTTCTCGAATAGCCGGGCATTTGCTAATAACCTATGTTTTTCGCTAACGGCCTGAATTTCCTTATATATACATAAGTATTGAAACATAAAGTTAATTGTGACTATAGGGTTCAGTAGAGAATTGATAGTAAGTTAAGGATAGTTTCTAACTTGAAAATGCGTGGCATGATCGTCTACTATAGTTTCTCTGACCCTTTTGACCGCCACTACTAATTCAGATCTCGAGGAACCAAGGCCACGATCCTGGTCAGCGACGTAGTCCAAGCATTTCCCCAATAGTAAGACCGTACCAGGCCTGATACAGTCCCTTCTTGGGCACCTGTGTTACCCAAGGTATAATCCAGCCATTACCGGGGAATGTTGCCCGAGGGCTAACCCAGACCCTCGCACAACGAACGGGCTTTGTACAGTAAACAGAAGGGGATCGGGAGCCAAAAAAGAGTTCAGAATCCTTCCTATTTTGCCGTCAATAATGTAGGCATGTAATGAGATTGTACACATTTTTTTAAAAATCGTTATCTTTAAAAAAAAAACGATTTACAAGTTACTTTCATATGTTTTATTTTATATTAATAACCTGGCTGTCAGCCATCTCTTGAGACATGAACAGTAGGGGGTCCCGTAAACACGTGGTGAAAATTTGGTATAAAAATTCTTTTGCTCCAATAAGCAGTTTTCGCTTTAATAGCAAAAAAAAAATGATGTGTTCCAAATTATAGCCGATCCATTAATATTTACCCATAGGACATGCCCTTTAAAGTTTTCCATATGCATAACATAGGGAAAAATGAAAAAAAAAAAAAAAAACATCCACCAAACTTTCACAGTTTTCGTTGGATTCTTTTATAAACCAAGGACTGGAACCTTCCGTCATATCGAAGAAAAAGTAATGTAGAGTAAAAATAAAAAACCTCGTAATTTTTCAAATGACGGACCCACAGAAGATGATAAAAAATGGCATTTTATATAGTTTTCAACAAAAGGGTCCTAAATTTCATAAAACAATCTTGTTAATAGCTGCAAAGCAAGTACTGAAATAAAAAAAATTTGAAAAATCCAAAATAACGACTGTTTCGTTTACAAAAAAATGACGCATTTCCTTTATTTTCAAGGAGAGTCTCTCAAACTTGACAAATCGAGTAAACTTATTTGCAGAAACTATGCAGTAGTCAGTGACAGCCGAAATTTTGAACAAAAAATCAAGATGGCAGCTGGTTAGAATTTAAGAGAGTTGATTAATTTCACCAGTTATCAACAGAGATCACTCAGACTTGGCAAGTTAAAAAATTTCCAATATGGCTACAGGACAGCGATATATGTATGTACTCATTTTTCCGAAAAAATGTATATGGTATTCATAGTGGTTAACCCTTCGACTGCATCGCTGTTATCTGCAACTTCCGTCTGCAAACATAAGTAATTTTGGGCCTGTTGAGTATTTAAGCGTCTTTCGGACTTTAGAAAAATCGGGCAAAAATCAAAGTTACACTGGAGGCTGGATTTAACCAGGCCGGATTTACTAGTTCCGAGAATTGCTGCGGTGGCGTTTTCAGGCTGAGAGAGGTGCCCCTCGGCGGCGAGAGAGGGTGCTCACCGAAGCGTGAAAACACCAGCAGTGTAGCGGCAAGACGCAGTGCGCGGGTACTCACGTGCGGAGATTGAATAATATTAGGAAATGGTTCACACGGCCCTGACTGTTTACGTTCAGACGGGCTCAATTTAGCTTCAAGGCTAGTCCGAGCAATGCCCGAAACCGCAATTAAATACAGCCTCCAGTGTACTTTCTAATGTATTTTCCATAAAAGAGTATTGTTAATGAAAGTGAAACGTTAAAAAATTTCTGCAATAAAAATTACAAATTTATTTTAAAAATACACGAAAAGTGATAATTATTTAACAAATATGTATATATCTTCGCAATAAATAAATGTGATAAAAAAGCCTTGTAGGATTTTGAAACTAAGGTTATGTGCTTTCAAAAACAGATGGTGGCGTTTGCGGCGATTTTAAAAAGTTGAATTATTGAAGCACCTGAAAATGGTGAATTCCTCGCAGTTATTTGTCTACGAGATTTATCCGGAAAGTATCCGTCTTTGTGGTGTACCAGGAGTAAGAGTTAATTCTGATCAAGGGCGCTGATATCCCCTTTAAAGTATTCCCCTTTCCAAGCCACAACATTCTCCGAGCAATCCACCCCCTTTTTGGAAGCACTCCTGAAAGTCACCTTTCGGAATATCTAACAGCTACTTCGTTGCATTCTCGTTTATATCCTCTACGTCTTGAAATTGTTTTCCTTTTAGAGAATATTTCAATTTGGGAAACCCCCGTAAGAAAGAGTTGATTGGGACGCATAGACTGGCATTAAAGAAAACGGACAATTCAATGCCTTTAAATGCGTATCAATTGCATTTTTGTCCGAAATGCCATTGAATGCGCTTTATTGTATAAAACTCGTTTCATTCCAATCATTTTTAATACGCATAAACTTAAGGCATTAAAGTGATTTGCCTGTAATGCCTAGGAGTTTATGTCATTTAATGCCATTCAATGCTACTCGGCGAACAGCCAAATTGTACACTGAAACAAATGGTTTATCTGTTCCAGCTAAACCATTTTTTTCAGTGTGTGCTATGCAAAGCCTTTCACAAACCAAGTATCGAACCGTGTCAATGCCATTTTAAGCTGTCGACAAATTATTAAATAGAATCAATGCCGGTCAATGCGATTCAATTATTTTTCGGTTAAAAATGCAATTAGCGCATTTAAAGGCATTGCAATGTCTTTTTCTTAATGCCGTTGTTACCCTACTATACAGTCAGAAATCACAGGAAGGCAAGTCAGGACTATATGAGGGTCGCCGAAGTTGTGTAAGGCCGTGTTTCACCAGAAATTGCTAAATAAGCTGCGATGAATGGGCAGGTACGTTGTCGTGGGCCCAGTCGCTACTTTACCTCAAAGCTTGGTTATAAATTTCCGAAACAATAGTTTTTGGAATCTCGAAAAGTCTTTCTCTATCCCTCTCACTGTTCAACGGAGATTTCATCAATTTACACTCTTAACACTCCTTGCACATTTTGGCGTATTTTAGCCGCTAAGGGCCTGCCATATACTGTCTTATCTGATGGATTTGGTCCTCCGAACTGTCGGCGAGGAACAAAGTATCTACAACGAACATGCTTGCCGTCCCGGCAGTACTATATTCATTTGAAGTGGTTCCATAGACGAAGGACGAGCTCAGATCCCTCGACATTGGGTCACGAATGAGATCGATATCGTTTGAGCCAACGTTTGCTTTCCTCAAATCGCCCAGATTGAATTCGGGCATGGGGGATTTCATTTCAGCGTGTCAAGACGAGGAAGGTGTATTACTCCACCTAGATGCCTTACTTCCAAAAGCTAAGTAAAGAAAGAAGAGGTTACAAAATTCTGCCAACAGCTCCTCGATAAGAAAATGCACGGAAACGTTCATAGAAATGCGGAAGATCAGCCCTTTCCGAATGAGCAAACTTTTGCTTTCCTCAGATCATCAGGGCTTAATTTAGGTACAGAGAGTTTCATTTTCGCGTGTCAGGATGGTGTAATTTCCTCCTTAGTATACCGTATCCGCATTTTACGTCAAGAAGTTCCAAGCGATAGGTGCAGACCGTGTCATGCACAAGCTGAGTACCTAGAACACATACTACCAGGGTGTCTCTTACTGTGTTGGCCGCGACTCTGCCCTATCGAACGCTCCGAAAGAAATAGAGTCAATTGTCCAAAACGAGAAGTATCAAATTTTCTGGAACTGCGATCTTCGGACAGCAGTTTCCATTGCAGAACCGAGGCCTGACTTCCTTCTCCGACACTTCGAGAAACTAACTATATTCGTGATCAAATTCTCGGCTCCGGCTGACTACAACATCACTGCTAAGAAGAACGAAAAGGAGGAGAGGTATCAAGACCTTAAACGGGAGTTGCAGCAACTGCACCCAAAATATTCGGTTAAAATAATTGTTCTTGTCATCGGTGCTCTCGGAGGTGCGAAACTATCACTGGCTCGTAACCTCAACGCCATACCCGCTTGGCAAAAACATGCCAAGGCACTTGAGAGATGGATGCAGAAGGCTGTCATCCTTAGGTAGCTCTGTGTCCTCCAAACACACGAGGGTTTCACCGGTCTATCGTTGTGATTTCGTCGTGCCTTGTGGCCACCCATCTCACGGTCGTGAGACGTGGCAATACGTATGATTTAACCAGGTTCTACTGGGAGCCAGTGTCACGTTCCTATATAGCAGCTGCTACCGGTGGGACCCTGAGGTGGCTGTTTAACCTATTTTCGTAATTATATATATATATATATATATATATATATA